>LWCA01000078.1:0-58927 GCA_001642005.1 Intoshia linei | reverse complement strand
GTTTATTGTTCACATATTTATTCATTCCCGTTATATCATTTTCAAAAAAAAATAACTCTTAAAATGAGATAAGATGCAGTTGGTCGGATAATCCAAATTTATCATCAATTCCGGACCGGCTTCATCATCAATTTCAATTTTTCAAAAATCAATACAAATTATTTAATGCATTTTAATTTGTACGAACCTCTTAACATTGTAAACCAGAGGACGATCACCAATGGCCCACAAAATAATTTACATTGTAAATGTAAATTATCAATTTGATAATTATATAACAGAAAATATTCTCCATTATAAAAAAAATTGTCGAAATTATCAAATACTGCAGTATTTAATTACTTTGCAATTGTATATAAGAAAAAATTTACTATCTGAAAATAATCATTAGTTTCATTAATAAAATAAAGACAAATCATTGTAATAATGACATGTAATGAATTTGAAATTACTTGAACAACTAAAATATTGGTATTTATTTAGGACATATTATTATTTTATGTGATAATATATAATTTACTATCAATACAATTAGGGTTGCCACAGTCCTTTTTGGTAGTTTTCTTTTGAAAAATGTAAATTTCTTTATTGTAAAAATGCTAATCATTATTCATACCACATTACATCATAATGTGTATTGATTGTAAAGTATTTAGTGAAACAAAAATTTTATTTTTTTATAAAACAAACTGAAAAATACCAACTCGGGCTCAAATCCCTTAGCCCAAGTTGGAGTATCGCCACTGTTAATTAATATTATGTAAAATAACATTTTATTGTTTGGAAAGCAAATTTCACATGCTGTTTTATTAAGATACACTACTGGAGAGCAATCTAAACATCAAAATAAAAACATTTGTTATACATAATGATTTCGATTCAGTAATTTCTTGATTAGTTTTTATTAACTCATAGTATTTTCTGAAATTAATATTTATTATTATTACTATATATATTAAATTGGAATGTAATTTATTTTTTACTTAATTTCTCAAATAAGTGATTATTTCAATATTAAATCACGTAATGCACTTATAATATTAAAAAATTTGCCCTTTTCCAACAATATATCTATCTATCAGATGAAAATTGTAAGCTCCGTATAAATTTTTTTAAAACTGGGACGTCTACACATTGCTTTAATCGATTGTTTATTGTATAAAAATTAAAAATGTATGTTGAAAATCGCATTGGTCATCATAAAAACGAAACTTTTTAAAATTACCTATTTATAAATTAAAATAGTAAACCTGAGCCATATGGTTCTTAGCCCTTCCATGGTCCTGCATGATAGTTTTTTATTTCTAACAAAACTTTGATAAACTTATTTTCGATAAACAATGACAAAAGTCCCAAATAAATCAAATCAAATAATAATTTATCTCAAATAAAAATTGACAATGTAAATATTGATCTTACAATTTCAAAAAAATGTGCATTGTACGTCTTCATATTTCCAATAAAGACATACGGGTGAAAATCTATATAATTCATTACTTCGGAATTTTGTTATTGCTACGCAATTTTTAAATTTCAAATATTTATTTTCAAAACATTAAAATTAAATATTAAATATTTCAATCAATTATTTTCAATCTCTGGTTATACACATTCAATGCAACATATATAAGTTATTTATGTTAAAATTACGTTTTCTATTTCCAAAGAGAGATAATGAAAAATATAAATTGAAATACAAAACAAGCATAATTAATGATTTCATATTAAATGCAAAAGAATAAAAATTGATGTATAAATAGTACGAATTGTTACCAATAGTAATATTTATTTGTTACGTTATTGTATGTTTGTCGAAGGTAAATTTAGGTGTCCAGAAAAATCTCATGGTTATAAGAAGGAAAGGTATAGATCAAATTTAAAATTCTTGTGTAAACAATGTTTACATTAACATTAAGTTTATATCATAATCTTAATCATAAAATTACGCTTTAATTATGTTTGAATTAGAATTCTGGAATTTAAGACAGGAATCGGCAACCTTTGGCATATTGTGGCCCACTTTTTTATATGGAAAAATTATACGGGCCCCGTTTTTGAAAATTTACACATGATACATTTCAATTTTAACTAGAGAGAAACGGTTCTAGTATATTTAACAAAATAAAATCCAGCGCTATCTGAAAATTCAGAATTAAAATGATTATAATGAGCCAATTGCAGTAGAAAATGTTTAAAACTATGTTTAAAAGTTGAAAAATAAATAATAGACATATTTACTTAAAGGACTATCAAAATCATTCTGTGGGTTACTGGTTGCCGACCCCTGCAGTAGGCTGTAACATTTTTTGGTAAATAATAAATTACATAAACATCACGTATAAAAATATTTTTGTGGGTATTTTTTTTACAACTATACAAAACGAAATTTAAACTTACACAATTACAAATATTTACAACAAGGGACGACAACCATTGGCACACAGAATGATTTGGTGGCACATTATATATTTTTCAAGTTTTAAACACCCATTTTCTTATAATTGGCTTATTATAATCATTTTAATATTGAATTTCTATTAGCCTTTCTAATGTAATATTTTATAAAATTTTAGATAATGTTCTTAATCAAATATAGCCGTGTTAACACCGGCTCGACTAAAATTGATAAAAAATGGTGATGACTCAAAAATTTGGTGTGATTGGAAAAAATAATAATACCACGTTAATCATATTACATCTACATTACTTGTACTCGGGTTATACTGTTTATGTCTGATAAAAATAATCTCACCTATCCAATTTAACCTCACAACAACCCGACAAAATGGAAAAATATTTAAAAAACGATTTGCAACAAACCTCTACAAAAATTTCTTCTACAACCGAATAACGAACCAACTACTTAAAGCAATTACATCACTCAAATCCTCAACAGTTTTTTAAAAAGCAAACCACAAAAGTTAATTTTAAAAAAACTATTACTTAAAACAATATATATATTGTATACAAGCAAATTTAAAAGCAAAAATGAACAGTTTCGATTTGCATAGCAGTGTTATCATTTTAAGAGAAAATACTTATTATCGTTCAATTATTATGAACGAAATAATTACTCTTCAATTAGGTAATCTGGCTAATGTGGTTTCAAGTAATATATGGAATTTAAATGTATGCAAGGATTTATAAACAAATCTCAATTATATTTACCAGGTCTATTATTACAATTATTATGCTTCCGAAGGGTTTGAACTAAATGATATCAATGTTTTATGGAGATCTGTAATTTTTTATACATGTTAACATATACATTTATGTACATTACCTACATTTTGCAATGAATAATGTATTTATACGGTGCATTGCAAAAGTCTACAATGTATAATAATGCTTTAAATATTTATTTTTTTACTATAAAAATATGTAACCATTTATTAAAAATGTAAAAAAATGGAGATCTATTCATAGGATTTGATTATTTCAATTAAAAACGATACACCTTCATTTTTTTTGATTAACGTAATATTTCATTACATTTAATCGATAAAATATATTAACAGTTAACATTATGTATTTACCTATATCTATTTTGCAAAAATTATCCTATGGAAATATCTCCAAAATTTTAATTATGCCGAGACCTAGTGTAATATCAATAATCAAAAGATGGGAAAAATCTTACTCTGTTAAAAACATATAAGATCAGGTGGGGCAGTTAAGACAAACGATAGAGGAATGTCCATGATAATGAGGTCCACTATTAAAGATTCCTTTATCACTCTTGAAAAAATCAACTATTTAATGAGCAATTACAAAAATGGGGTTGAGAGCATTTAAAGCACTACGAAAACCACTTCTCAGTGTAAAAAATAAAAAGAGTTGATACCTTTTTTCCTTAAAACATTTACATATGCCAATTCTTATTGGTTTCGTGTTATTTTGACAGATGAAACAAAAATTAAATTATTTGGACATAACACAAAATGATTCTTGTGGAATAGGTCAAATGAGGGTTTGGAAGTAGTGATGCGACGATTCCAAAGAATCGGAAATCGCTGTAATCGTTCTTTTTTCAGGAATCGGCAAAATTTTACCATTTTTACGATTCCGATTCTTTATGACTTTTTAAAAAAAAAAAAAATAGTTGCAAAAAACCAGTTTTTTTAAATTAAAATGAATTAAACATGGATTATCGTTCAATACAATAAATCAATAAAATGTTCTCCAAAACTAAATAGAATGTTTGGTACAACTGGTGAAAATCTAATATTTTAACATTATAATTTAAAATTGTTTGGTTCTGACATTAATTTAATATTAATTAATTAATTTTAAGCATTTTTATTGTTTTAGTCGTTTATTCTTGGTTATTTTTCTAATTAACCCTAATACTCCCAGACAAATTTTTCCAATTTTTTGGCTTCGATTTTTCCAAAAATTTGGAAGGTTAATACATAGTTGCCTATTTTTCACCATATATAATTTTAGGTAATTACCAATTGTAGTTATGGAGTTATTTCACATTCCATATGTTCACATTGGGAGAATAAGGCAAATAAAAGCGTGTATATTTAAAACCGCATCGTCAATATACCTAATTATTTCACCAAATTGTAGCCAATACATGAATTCATCATATATATTCAATTAAATTCAGTTATCACAACTTTAACAAAAAAAATATAAAAAATTTTTTTAGTGAATTTTTTTTTGCTTTGAAAAATCATTTTGGCCCACTGTCAGTGACACAAGAGGCTAATCGGTGAAAACTCATAACTAATATACTCGAATGTTATATAATATACTAATTAATTTAATTTTTCATATTTAATTAACTTTGTTTCAATTTGATACGTTTTTATAATTGTTATGTTGTGTGACCATATGGTCACACTGGGAGTATTAGGGTTAAAACAAATAAAACTTACAATTAGAATGATTTAAAAGTATTTGGAATCGGCATCGTTGAAAATTTAGGAATTGTCGCATCACTAGTTGGAAGAAAAAAATATAAACCCACCGCTAAATATGGGGTGGAAGTCTGATTTATTGGACATGTTTCAGTATAAATGGAATTGGATCACTCGGCAAAATAAATGGGCACACGATAGTTAAATGTATATAAAACGTTTATCAAAAAACTTATAAAGATCCGCAAAAACTCTTCAATTAGAGAAAAATTTTGTACTACAAGACAATGATCCTAAACATACATCGAACAAAAGATGAATGTGGCTTTGCTCCAAAAAATTGATGTATTAGAATGGTCCTCCCATGGACCTGGTCTAAATCCAATAGAAAATGTCTAATTTACATATAAAAAAGGCGGACGAAGAAACCAGTAAATTGCAAATTTGTATAAAGATACCAGGAAGAATGGAGGAAATATCCAAATATATTATGTATGATCTTATCAATTGATATAATTACAGAATTAGCTATTTATTTGAAGCTAAAGGGTGTAATATTAAATATTAGAACGTGTGTGTAGAGTTTTGCAACAATATTGTGCCTAATATCATTTTTCCGTGATATTTAAAAATTCTATAGATATTTTTCTAATTTTTTTACACCTTTAATTCATTGTTAGTTATTGCTCGAAAAAAATTTTTAATTTAATCTGTATTACAATTGTATCATGAAAAAGTTGGGTGTATGTATACTTTTACAACCCACTGTTTTATAATATTTAAAATATGTAAGTGAAAATAAATTATTTGTAAAGATAAGAGTATTATCATTTGTATGCAATTCTATTAAACAATTTAGAATGGAAAAGGGTATTTACCTCGTAATATTGTCTTTGATTTTGAAGGTTTTTAATATATTTATAAATTACTTTTCTATAATGTTTATTTTGTGATAATGTAAGGTTTAGACAATTTAAAAACCAAAGAAAGCGTTTTTGAAGAATCCAATGAAATCTTGTATTTTTAAGAATATTTTATATTTATAATGTCAATTTAGTCCCGGAAATATTGAAAAAATCAATCCAAATATGTTTGTTGAATCTAGGTATTTTACATTCAGTCTGCGGTGTCGTTCATTTTGTAGTTGCAGTTAAATATCAATGTCAATTGTGTGGAATATGCAAATGTTATTGTGAGAAATGGATAACGTGATTATAATGGCAGACAATATTGCTGCCAAGTAAGAATCCCTATTTTTTGGTTTATAATTCAATATTTATAAGATACCAGCGTGTCCGACCCACGATCAAAATAAAGTCAAACATGCAAGTTGTAAACTAAATTTCCTTCTTATTTGTAATTTTTCATCTATCAGACAATAGTGAACAAATACCAGTTAATTGTATATATAAGATACACATAAACATAATTATTCCGAAATTATATGAAACGATACAAAAAAACTCAAAGTATTGAAAATATATGAATTAATTACATATAAACCTAATTCATTTGAAATATTGTTTAAATATAATCTTAAAATAGGAATATCCTAACTAAGAAAAATATACATTTAGTATTCTTCACTTTAATATGTTTTTTGGTTTACTATTGTCTTTATAATCTAGTAATATTGTAAATATTAAGGATTCTTTAATGAATGATATTTTGACACAAAAAATAGTATACTTTATAAATAATTTATTTGGATCAAAACGGCATTGACACGGCACTGTATATTATTTCATCTTTTATATTTAAATTTAATGTTAAAAACTTAGAGAAGTAGAGAACTGGAAATGTTGGGAAGAATCTATGTTAGCCGAATTTGATAGTTCATCAATTTTCTCTGTAAAAAATGCGGAGAGGTTATTAAAATTTTATCATAATGGATCAGTCCAGGAATGTACGTCGTGTCCAGAGATTTAAGTGACATGACATAAAAATTAAATATTGAAAGAATTTTTCTCTAAAGGGTTGGTAAAATTCGATTTTTCTGGATTGTTATTTTATTAATTAATTCAAAATCTTCATTTAAAAAAATTAACCTATTTTAAATTAATTATTATTTGTTGAACTATTTTAATTAAAAAAAGTATTTATTATTGCCTCGCAAAGTGTGATAAACAGCATACTATTTGAGGAGTAGAAGTCCTAATGATGTACAATGATCGTTTAATTATACTCAGATACTTTTATTTAGTAATTTTCCTTTTAAAGAAGGTAAAGTCGTTTTTCAACAAATCAGTGATGGATTTGAAAAAATTTTGCAGAAACGCTTGGAAGAATGTGACCGATTCCAAGTAAATATTCAATTTTTTATATAAACTGAAAATGTTTAGGGTTTTATGAAACTGTTCGATATTTCAACAGGTTATTGTGGTTTTGAAGAACAGATCATGTCGGTTATAGAAGATTATTGTCCTAGAAGAAAGTGTATTTCTTTTCCTATTTTTGGAAACGTATTTTTTAAATAAATTGATATATATCCTTATTTAGCAAAATAACGATAAAGTCGAACAAATAATGAATACCATGATATCCGTTTATCAAGAAAATGAAAATAATTTAAACGTGCCGTTAGTTATGGAAGATGATTTATTTGTAATTTATATTTTTAGTTTAATTATGACTGAGCCTTAGTGTATCTTAACTTTTTGCAAAGTTAGCAGTTTAAAATATCAAATGCCTTCAAGTATTATTCCTTAGAAAATTTTTCTAAATTTTATGTCAAAGTATTTTCCACAAATCAGCATTTGGGACATTGCACTTTTTATAATGTTTATATACAAAAAAATCAATATTTAATAGTGTTAAAAATTAAGCCGTGCTCTTTGAACAGATTTTCAAAAAATTTAAATCCTGAATAAGTGACGACTTCACGGTCAAAAAAGCATTTTAGTATTCATATATTTTATTAAAAAAAATATGAAATTAACCGTATGCAAATTAAAAAAAAAGAAGATTATTCTGATACAGATTATTCCAGTTGATAAAAATACAAAATTTCAACCCCAGAAATCTACGCATTCCCGGTGAAAAATAATTCTTAATATATTATCAACCAATATTTTTTAAATATTTCGATTAAAATATAAATATTGATCCTACATTTCAAAAAAAATATGTATTGAACCTCTACACATTTCCAATAAAGAAATATGGGTGAAAATCTATATAATTCATTCCTTGGGAATTTTTTTCATTGTTACACAATTTCTCAATATCAAATTATTAATTTTCAAAACATTGTTTAAAATTTAATTGATTTCGTTTTTATTATTTAGAAAACATTTGATAATTCTGAATTAAAAAAATTTTCAGAGGCTATTGATACATGTACGTTATGTTTAAGAAACCCTGCATTGGATATCGATATTTTTCAATTATTCAGTATTCTCAAACAACCTCATTCCAAGGTACAAATGTATATCAAATACTCATTTCAAAAACATGTTAAATTTATTTATTATAGAGTGCATCACTGTCGATACAATATGGAAATAATTTGTATAAAGAATTATCTAATGATCAAGTAATTTACACCATGTATACCCATCGAGGAGAAAATTTAATCAAGTAAATTTAAAAATATATCTGAAAAAAGTGTTAATCTATGATTTCCAAGATATCTTTATAATTTCATTTAGTGAAAAAATAAAATTGGAAAAAAATGGCCATTATCTTCAATATAGTTCTAAGAATTTCATGATTGAACTAAAAAACGTAAAATTGAATGACAAATTTTCCAATCGAGATTACAACAATGAAAAAATAAATATAAAATCGACAATAACGTGCAATAAAAATTGTCAAATTTCTAAATCTTTGCAATCTGACATAAAAAAATATACTCGATCAATATTAAAAAAATTACCAGAATACGACCTGGATAAAGATACTTTTAACGAAATTGTAGACAAGATTTATGAAAAAAATGTTGACAAATAGTTATGAATTAATGTCTTGTTGAATCCAAAATTTTTTATCATAATAAATTCTTTTTGCTAACGACAAAGATGCTCTTTTGTATGTATGATAATTAATAATTGACCAAATTCTTTGGATTAAAAAGAATATAAACGTTTGCACAGTCCAATTATATGTTGTAGCGTCGTGCCATTGATTAACAAAATTAATTGTGTGTAAAATTATTGTTAATACCAAATATAATATTCCGATAGCAATAGTTCCGCGATATTTTTTGATGATTATGGTTTGAAATCCAAGTTTGTAGGCAGTAGTATTAATAATCATGAGAAAAATAATGATAAGGGAAAAAAATATACACAATATTTGACTAACGTGAAAAATAAAGAGGGTGGTAAGTGACATATTAATTGCAAAGCTTACTGTATTGACTATCAAATCAAACAAGAATAAAACCATCTGAGTTGAAATTATATAAGTATATTGAGTCTTTGCTTCATCCATTACAATTTAAATTGTATAAATTAAATAATGTTTGGTGTAACCGGGAAATGAAAAAACAATTTAGATAAATTTTAATATATTATCCATTTTTTTCATTACATATTGGGATTCACTCATTTTTTGTACATGCTTAGTTAAATTATTCAACGAATTTTCTATACTTTTGTTGTAATTTGTAAATTTGTCATCAATTTTCTATCGTAAAAAATTTATAAAATAAAATGACGGTTTAAAATAAATAAAAGTAACCTGGTCTAACTGGTATTTTGTATGTTCTTTACTGTCTACTTTGGTATGCGATTTCATTTTCAATGTCTAAAAAATTAATTTTTTTAAACAAAAATGTACCATCAATTCTTTTTCCAAGTTTAGAATTTGTTTATCACGAATATTGATTTGGGATTTTAAATGGTGATTATTTATCTAAAATTTTAAAATTTAATTAACAATTACGAATTACCTTTTCATCCTCCAAGTTTTTAAATTTTTCCTTGTAATCTGTATTAATTCTAAAAGATGATATGATAAAAATATATATGTATTTTTAATACTTTTCTATTTTAAAATTTAAATTGTCCATTTCGGTCAATTTATCTTTGAGAATATTTATATCCTTCTTTAATTTATCTGAGATATCATTAGGAAAATTTGTCGACATTTCTCGAAGTTTAGTTATTTCTTCAGTCAATTCTAAAAAACGAAAACTAAAAAAGAAAGCTAACGGTAATAAATTACGAGAAATCAGAGATTCCTTCGGGTCCTTGTTTACTCTAGCCAAATTTACAATACTACTTGCTTTTGTAGCATACTAATACATGTAATTTAAAATTTAATCAATAAATTGCTAATTTACTCGTAATGTGTTTAAAGTTTCTTCAAAGTTTTTTATATCTGAACTTATTGTTGCCAGCATAGCCGTTTTACTATTTCCCCCAAGACTATCCTTTAGAATCCTATACTTTATATAATAAAACATTATTAAAAACCAAGTGAGAATAGAATTTCGGTAAGGAATGTGACTATTTTTATCGCAAATATTTCTTTCAGATAAAGCCATTATAACCTTACCCAAGTAATGTAATGCTTTGTTAATCGATGTTGATTCCTAAATTTATTTTTTATTTAAAAAATATTTACATTAGATAGTACTTTAATGTGTATACTATCAGATGATACATTTGTGAGCCTTTCACTTCCTGCTAGATCTACAAAATTTGCTCGGCTAGTTGTGGATAATTGGTGGATTTCGCCATCAATATGGTAAATCTATTAAATTTAGATATACGTTTTATACAATTCAGAGTTTCAGACAAAACAGTAGTGTCCATTATTCATCATTATGAGCTTATTAGGAATTGGATTTTATGGTCCTGGTTTTGAAAAACCTTTTTCCTTCACTTCACGGTTTTCATCTATAAATTGCTTATGTATCTAGTTATCAAATGCTAATTTTAACAAAAAATTAGATGAAAGATGGACCATGTGACATGGCCCAGATTAAAAAAAATTATACAACAAAATAAATTTTTTACAATATTTTTAAACCAAGGATAAATATCGCAATAGATTCGCGATCAACACTTTTTTGTCTTTTATATATTGTTTCAAATATTTGCCTCTATTTTGGTGATTAATAAACTAAAAATGCAATGAGATCGACTGCTTCTTTGATTCATCATAGTTGAAGCGGTAGATCTTTCTTTGACACCAATATTTATACACGGTTTGATATCGCTATATGATTTAACTTCTTTAACAGTCAAATTTTCAACAAATGGTCCCAAAATAGGATGTTCTCTAACTTTGAGCTAAAGATGGTTACACTTACAAAATCAATCATACCATTTTGATAGTTTTGGTGGTTTTATCTGCGAGAAAATCTTTAATTTTTTCGTTGTATATTTCATAAAAAGAAATTTCAAATTTATATTTAATCTAAAACCGTAAAAATATAAATACATGTCAAACATAAGGTATGTATTAGGGGAGAAGTGGGAAAGTGCGGCGTTCTGAGCTATTTGAATTATTTTTCATTTAAAATTATATGTTAAAATATTAATTTTTGGTAAAATGAGATTTTTCAAAAAAATATTGGTAAAAGCGGTTTTTTCCTTAAGGGTTGGTAAAATTAAGTTTTTTCTTTTGAAATCAGATGGAAAGATATTTCAAAAAAATATTGGTAAAAGGGGATTTTTTCTCATAAGATTTTATTAAACTGAATAAAATATGCTAAAATTTATCGGCTTGTATTTATCGCGTCAGTATTTTAGATGGTCTTGTCAGTAGAAATATTGAATTGTCAGTTGATATAATAGATTTTAAGTATTTTAGGTGCCAGTTGACAAGGTGTCAGTATAAATAATTGATTGTCAGTATTTAAATTGGAAGGGCAGTAAAAAAAATTATTTTGTCAGTATTAAAATTAAAAACTGACAAAATACATTTTATTACTGACAATTTTTGTTAATAATACTGAAAATTTTTTATTAAAAAACTGCCAGTATTTTAATTAAATACTGATAAATAAAATACTTCCCAAATTTATCCTTCACCGCTTGGATGACTAGTCCCCCACATGAAAAGCACTACTGTATTTGATTAAATTTTATTTAGAAAGGTGCGGCCCTATTAAATTTTTTTGGGACGCTAGTGTGGCATTCGAACAGTATATGCCTCCCCACCTCTGTAATACAAAAGCATTTTTATAATGTAATATTACATTTGGATCGGTAGTATCAAATTTAGTAAATATATCTTTGCAAAATTTAGGAATAATTCCATCTATAGAATCTTCTCCAATAATGCTATATTTTTGAATTAACTGAGATAAATATGACTAAATATAATATAGTACCTATACGTTTTCCCTGAGCCAGTTTGACCATAAGCAAGCAAACACGTATTGAAACCATCAATGATGTGTTGATGCATTGGTTTAGTTATAAAATTGTAAACATAATCTTGATCTTTATTACGGAATTGTAATGAATGTTGATGACTTTCATTGTTAATATCTGAACAAAATATTTGATCGAATTTAAATTGAATGTTTTTAGTATTTGATTTAAAAATTTCTATATTTTCGTTGTCAACATATTTTACTAAATTTCTTAATTTTGGTTGGTCAGAGGCTCTATTAAAATTATTTATTTTTAGGTTTATTTAATATTAAATTTAAATTACGTTTCATCGTCAGGTTTAATAGGTTTAACCCTTACAATAACTGAAATTGAACTTATTTCACATTCATTTTCAGATTGACATTCACCACTATCATTACTTTTCTTTTTGATTTTTTTAGTATTAGGAGTATCCCATTGAACTTTTCTAAATTTGATTGGAGTAGAAAAATTGCATTCAATTTCTTGAGAACTTCTTTTAGTGTTTAAATTTTTATTTGGCATTATTCCTCACATAATAATAATTATAATTTTAACTTTTCTTGTAATTTGCCTGGTATAAATTTATCTGTATAATTTAAATTTCCGCCGTTTCTAATAGTTTTATAAAATTTATTGATAGTAAAGTTTTATTCAATTTAATATACAAAATTGGTGAAACTAAATTAAACAACATTTTTTTCATTTTTATCAGATTATTACATCAATTAGTAAATTAATTGAAATCTGTAAAAAATAAATCTTACATACAAAATGTATAAAATAAACCAGACTATCAAAATAAATGCAGTCTGGTATTTTGAAAATTAATGAGAAAGAATTTAATGTACAATTGTATTTTTTTGAATTGGCGCACAAATTAAATTTTTTTAAACAGGCAATTATTTAAGATTTATCTTATCTAGACACGATAGCATTTTTAATTTTTATTTGAATGGTTTTATTTAAGTTTTAATAAACTATTAATTTAATTTAGTCACACAACGCTGAAAATATGCAAAAAGATTGCGAAAATTGTTTTAGGGATTGCAGTAAATCTATTGAAAAAACGATGAAAATGAACGAGGATTTGGTAGTAAAATTGGGTACATTTATTATTTTTATAAATTGATATTCTTGATAAAAAATGTGGACGTGTATAATGCATTTAATACTCATTTTAATTAAAAGGTTATATTTTTCGTCACACTTATTTAAATTACTAAATTACATCAATTATATTCATGAGAACCACGATATAATATCTAGATTCACAGTTTAAAAATCAAACGTATCAATAGTAATTTTTATCATTGTTAAAATCAAGACAGAATTTAAAAGTTGCAAATTATCTATTTAGTAATGAAAATCTAACTTAAAATTTTTTTTTATTAACCAAACTTTGAATGAGGGTTCTTAAGATTTTTTTAACATAACTTTCAAGGGATTTGTAAGATTTTTTTTAATCAAACAAAAAAACTTCCTAAACACTACAATATTTTGCTCCCAAAATTGTCTTCAAAATCTTTAAAAATTGGGGAAAAAACTTCCCTTAAAACCCTACAAAATTTTAGTCATTGTCATTAAAGAAACTTTGAACAAACCAAAAATATTGTCAAAACATAAATATTATGGTTAATTAACAAAATCGATGATTATGTCGCTCCAACAATACCCGCTAAAATGAATGTCGCTCAACTGAATGTTGCTAATTAACCTAAAATCATCAATATAGTTTAAAAATTAATTGGTTTGTACTCTTAACCTTTATTCCGCCGCTCATTGTTTTTGTGGTCGCAGATACTATTACTTTACATATGTTGTCGAATATATGCTAACTAACGCACCTACAAAAAAATTCACTCCTGGGAGCTTTGATTCCGATGTGATTGTCCATATGGGAACATCGGAGGTTTCTCAACAAAAATAAAAGTTAAAATGTATTATTGCAATTGCAATTTGAAAAACGAAAAAATATTTTCCAATTAATGCTTTATGAAAAATAATTGCAATAAAATGGTTTTTTAAAATATAAAAAAATTTCAATTAATTGAAGATTGATAACAATATCATAATCATTTTTAAAAAACTGGACATGTGGTTATAATGAATATACTAGGATGCTGTTTGTTCGAAGTACATAAAAGTCAAGCTAGTAGATTGAATAAATCATTTTTCTGGTGACAAACTCGTTTCTATTTTTCTAAAATTGCATAGAATAATGAAAAGTTAGTTGAAAATGAATATTCTAATATTAAACTATTTTATTTGAAAAATAGTATTTAGAAAATATTTTCATATTATTTTATTTGATATCTTCCTTCGAATTTAGAAATAAAATTGTTTCTGAAAATAAATAAAGCATGGTGACACTGTCATACGCTACAAGTTGTAGGCTACAACGAACACTGTTGACAGTGTCAACTTGACAATTAATATTGTATTATAAATTATAGTGTATAAATATTAAATTTAATTTTTGAATTACATAAAAAAAATTTAATTAATTTTTTCATCCAATCATTCGTCAATAAAAAGATTCAATTTATATTTTTTCAGTTATATGAAAAAAATCAATATTTAGCAAATAATTAATTGGTTTATACAAAACAATTGATTGCAATCAATTATTTCCAATCTCTGCTTATTATTATTAGAAATAATCTACTTAGTGCAATAAGTGTATCGCGCGGCAAAACGGTTGAGTGTCACTCTTCTAATTTGTATGCATTCTGGTGAATTTTTCATATTTCTGTCTATATTTTACTAATCAAATATGCATTGACATTTACATTCTTATATTTAACTTTAGAAAATAGTGTAAAGTTAACTTTGGATTTAGCCAAGCATTTTGATGAAAAATCTATAAAAATTGAAAAAAAATTGAAAAATGAAGACAATGTAATTACTATCGACTAAAGTTATTTATGAATAAAATTTTAATATATCTAAATCTGAAGTACACTAATTGCTTGATTGAATACATAGTATGTAATCCTTTTTTCTCTGTGTATATAAATTATGGAACAATTCTAAATATTTACTATATTCTGCCTTTTTAAATTTTTTATTACTTTTAAAAAATTATATATAATATTCTACAACTCTTATTTTTATATTGTAATAAAATACAACTATACACTTTTCTTAAAGCAGCATTTCCGCGAAATGCTGCCTAATGAGAAGTATATTGTTTTATTATACATCTATATTATTAATACAAATTGATACATTTTTGAATTGTTTTATACATCTAACTTTCAATCAAAATTGGTTTCGCCATGATAAGTATTGAAAATGAAGGCGTTTAATTTTATTTTTTTTATTTTGATAGGCACATATTTTCATTTTATTAAATTCTTTGGTGTACATTATTTAAAATTAATTTAAAATTTTATTAAGAATAAAATTTACAAAAATAAACGATTATATAGAATTTATACCAATGATAATTAACTCTGGTCTATTTAGTTTTAAAATATGAGTGTAATTATATTTTTTGATATTATTTTGTTTAAAATGTTCATATTCAGAATTTATAGCAATATTCAATAGTGTAGTAGTTTTTTTTTCCTTTATTTTGATTTGAACAAGTCCGTACTAATTTATAAATTTATACGAATACATTAATGGTAAAATAATTTACCAATGTCAATGCATAAATATTTCCATTTTTTATATATTGTACATAATATTTATCCTAAAGTTCATGTATTAATTTAAACCCCAATACCATAGTTAAATGCAGTTTAATTTGTCCTCGTAAATAATCCAAAACGCTGATATTCTGAGATTTTGTTTGAATAATTAAATATTTCTTGTGTATATATATTTTCTCGATTTCAGTATACCAAAATTTAACATACAAATGTTTTGATGTTTCAACTTCCACAACTATTATCTTTTTATCACTGAAAACAAGGGCTGCAATATAAGGCTAAAATGGAATACATTATAATTAAAATATCAAAATTTTCCCGCTGGACAGTATATTAAATATATTTAGTTTGTAAGTTTTTTAATTAACTTATCAGAAATATCACAAATTTTAATAAATAAAATTACATGTTCACTTATGTCACTCTGTACCACTGAGAAAGAGCGGTTGATGGTATATTCAAATTGTGGTTTTTTGTAATTGAATATCTAATATTTTATATTATTATTAACCAAAATGTTATAAATTCTAACTATACCGTTGTATTGTGATAAGTATCCGAAAGTATGCAATGATTATTTTTCACTTGGACATATACCGGAATATTTCCAAATAATCTAGATTCATATAATTCTAAATAATAATAAATATAATTATGAAATTTATGTAACAAAGTTGAAATTGATAATTTTTTACTTAATTGGATAAATTTTTACTTCAAAATTAGAAAAATTTATTCATTTGCCAAAAAGGTTTGTCATCCAGGAAGCCATAAAACTACTTTTTTAATTTTCATTATATATAATTTAACCTAAAAGTTCCATATTATGTAAAATTCGAAAATGCTGCAAGCAACCATCTATTCGTATCACCACAAGACTAAACTGATTGATTAAATAATAACGTTTAAAAGATTTATAAGGTAAATCCATTAATCTAATAAAAGTTAATTTAGATTTTTTCAACTATTAAACATTTCAGTATTTCTTATCCGCCAAAATTTAAGTAGGCCCAGCGAAGTATTATTTGACCATATAATTATATGCATATGTATGTATAGTATACATATATTGTATAAATATATAGATTTATCTTATACACATTTACATTTAATTTTGACTTTAAAGGTACGGTGTAAAAAAGGTTGAGAATGCCCGATGTACAGTTAATCAAACCTACATGTACATTGCGTTGTATTGATAAATTTTTGTGTCTAACAGGTTCTCAACCTTTTTAATATGGCCTACGCAAAGAATTTAACAAATGTATTAAATTAGATAGAATAGATGTATTAGTCTACCTCAGTGATTCTCAACGATGGGGGAATTAGGGGTTTGTAAAAGTGGATTTTTACCTTAAAAATTGATAAAAGTGAATTAAGGGTTGGTATAATTGGAATTTTCACTTAAAGGTTTGTGAAAATCAATTTTTCACTAAAGGGTTGGTATAATTGAAATTTATACTTTAGGATTTGTGAAAATAAATTTTTCCCTTAGTGGTTTGTAAAAATGGATTTTTAGTATTAACGGTTGGATTTAAATAAAAATGGGTTGGGTTTAAGAATATTCGCATTATAAAGTATTACAATTAAATTTTAATGGAAATCTAAAATTTTTCTTCGACATTTGATTAAAATGTTAAAACAATTTCTTAAAGTTTTAACTAACAACATACAAAAATATTTTATTTTTTAAGAGAATTATTGGTTCTATGCGTAAATTTTTGAATAAAATTGAGAAACACTCAATATAGTAAATTTTATAGATCTAAAAATATTGTACAACTAAAAATGTATATCATTTTTTTATATTGAATTATAATTTATAATTCATTATTATAAAGGGGCCGATTACAAAAATTATGTGTAAATTTTTGGTTTAAGGGTCTAAAAAATGTTGAGAACCTCTGCTCTACCTTATACATTATATGTATATGTTAATTATAAAGTTTATATTTTCATAATTATAACACATACATAATAATATAATTTTTAATGTGATATTATATTTTTAAATCAGAAATAGGACCTCGATTGAATGATCTGTTTTATTTTAAAAGCTGGCAATTATACAACAATCTATCGAAAAATTATCAAAAGCAATAAGATTGCTTTTCCCTGATATCTCTGATTTATAAATTATAAACCTATCTGATGTAATATTAATCATCACTATGCTTGATTTATGTTTTGAATGCTTAGAAACGATTCTACACGTGTTAATAAATTTATTGAGAGTCAAAATCTAAAAGGAAATAAGAAATGGCAAAAAAATAAAAAATTACATATATTGTACCACTCATGCACCCTAAAACTAAATAAAATTGAGTAATATCAAAAGCCCATATGCATTCAGATTCTTTGAAGTCGTTTATTTGAAAATAAACTATATACATGATTAACATACTCCAATACTATTAAATTACTATTTGACGTTATATCTTGAAATATATTTCTAACAAATAATTTTAATACTTGATAAAGTGTAAAACCTATCATTATAAACGACATGCTGGTCAATATTCCAGATATGTACAATGTTACAATTGTCTACTGAAACTACATAATATTGGTTTGACTTAACTTGAGTGGTATACTAAATTAATTTTAATTTAATTTTAAGGATTACATATGTATTTAAATTTACACTGTGTTTGAACAAATCGCATTTTGAAATGGTGTAATTGAAAACACCAATTCCTTTGATAGTTATTATTTTTTTGATACGATAATATGTGACCCAGAAAAAAATCCACAAAGCAAAAAAGAATACAATTGACATTATTTTGTTATAAATTAACAAAGTAATTTCATTTTTAATCATTTGACTATATATTTTATCTGCCAAATGGTCGTAGCGTCTCATGTCGATTACAGAAGACAATCTATATTTTTCATAAAATTGTCGTTTGTCCCTTATTATTGTATCTAGTTTGCTTAGTTTGTCTTTATTTCCAATATACATCATTGATGATGGCAAAAACCCGATAAATCTAAAAATAATTGCAATATAAATGTTCGTTATTATCAATACCTGCAATATCAATCATTCAAAAGGGGTGTCTACTTAAATCCAAACATTTTTACTAAATATCAAGATTTAACAAGCTTTAAGGAAAATTCCGGTTTAGCAACCCTAAAAGGAAAAATTCACTCTGACCACCCCTTAAGGGAAAAATCCAATTTATCGAATTTCAGAGTATCATATAATAACTCAGTATCACAAAAAAAGCAAAGTGAATTTCTTAAATAGAAGGATTATCCATAAACAGATGTTATAACCTCTGTAATACTTAAGATCATACTATTCTGATGATGAAACAAATAAATTTTAATATAAAAAATATATTCATTATAGATTATAGATCCTTGAAATATTTTATATTTGTTTAATTAGATGTTTTAGTGATCTTCCTCGCTTTCTAAGCATTTTCAACGGCAAATCAATTACATCCAATCTTATTTTTTTCTTAGAAAATATTTTGCAGCTGTACATAATTAATTCCAGACTTGGTAAAAGTTGAATTTTCCATTAAGGGTTGATAAAACTTGATTTTTAGTAAAAATGATTGGATTTTAGTAGTATATGATTAATTTACAATTAGTGTATACTTTATAAATATGGATATAGGATTTAATTGAACGTGAGGTAACGCAAAGTTAAAATTTTCTAAACATAACAACCCGCCAGTGAAACGACTAATTCCTGGTTACAAACCAAATCGAATTGTAATACTAGGGCCTGCAGGGTGTTAAAAATTTTAATTAAAATTAAAGTTGTTACTTATCGGTTACATCGATTCTATATTCATTAAAAAGCATTTTCCAGTTATAAGTATGAAGAGGCTTTGAATAACCATATTTGTAACTTCTATCAATATGATCATCCAGGTTTTGTTCAAAATCTTGGGCCACAAATTGTTTATTTCCAATTATATTGTAATGTAGCAATGTCAATGCAATGATTGAAGCAATGATGGCAATCTATTATTTATGATTATTTACACATTTAAAATGCAATTTGCTTTTTAAAAATACTTTCAATATTCGTATAATTATTGATATAAATTCTCCGAATTTGGACGTTTGGAATTTATTCGAAATTGAATTAATTCTATTTTTTGGTGGGACATAAACCACCTTGTTTTTATCCTTATCGAATATGGATTCATCATAACCGTAAAAATGAATAGGGTACTGATTTTTATGAACAATTTCATTGTCCTAAATTTAGTTAATGAGAGTTTAATGATTTTAATAAACCTCTTTAATAGGATTTTTTCCAATGTAGAGTGTCATGAGTGGAACAAATATAAAATGTTGAACAAATAAATCCGTCCATTCCATAATATAAGCGACTGCAGAATATTCTTGTAGTTTTGGATGTAATGATGCAACTCCACACAGGTATATCGAGGATTGAATAATAAATTCTCGTATTATGTACCAGCATTGGGTGACAATTGCTAAAATTGATTAATTTTATCATTCAAAATAAAAACCCCTCTTCATTCGTGAATTTATCGGAACGTGTTTGGGTAAATTTTGTATGGTTCTAACATACAAAATACGCTTGTCTAGGCCTATCCCGATAATAAGGTAGGGGAAAATTATACTAAATAAAATATAATGTAGATACAATGTCATCGCTCTTTTAGAGCAGTGGTTCCCGATTCAAATTAGTGTACGGACCCATTTCAAAATATTTATTTTTTTGGATCCCAAAAGAAACATAAAATATAAAACATTTATAAAAAAATGTTTTTTTAAAGTTTTTCTCATAATATTTAGTAAAATTAGATTTTTTATTTTGGGATCGGAATAAGAGGTTTTTCTGATAAAATTTGATAAAATCATGTTCAAAAAAATATTGGAAAAAGGGATTTTTCCTTGAGGCTTTAAAATTTTATTTTTTATGAAATTTTATTAATGATACGATAAAAATATGATTTTTGAAATAATAATGTAGCGTTATTTAGGCTTTGGGATAAATTTCCCACATCTGGTAAATCTGTAATAAATATTAAAAGTTCTATATATAAAAATAAACAAAAGTTGACAAATTTTTTGTATATTTTATTTAAATCTCATGGACCCAGGAATAATAGTTTTGACCCATGGGGTCCAGGGACCCAATTGGGGACCACTGGTTTAGAGTGTTTGAAATATTGAAATTTTTAAAAATCAGTTTGAATTTTATATTATGTATAGTTTCAATTTTTTAGTTAATACTAGAGCGTACAGACCGACATTCTACGGTTCTTACACCCATTATATCAATTTTTGAAAAATAATATAAATTCTACTCAAACATGAATATCTCAAACTTCAAATGGGTCGAAATTATAATAATTACTGTAAGTATATGGTAAATTTAAATCCAATGTGATGTAGTATCGAAACAGAAATGCAAAATGATAAACACACAGTCAAAATTGCACAAATTGCTAAAAACATTGAATGTTTTTGTATTTTTCCTAAATATGTATACATTGGGTAGTATTATTAATATTACTCATAGACAATATAGTGTAAAGCACAAAGAATATGTAAACCACAATTTTATTGAACGTATCATAGGATTTTGAACCATTTTCATAAAATGTGTAAAGTATTTGTTCGTTATTTTCTTTTAACGAAAAATTTTTTGATAACTGATTTATAAATATATTTTTAAAGGATTCAATGTTTTTTATTCCAAATATAACTGAGCTGGCGTATGATTTTACAGTGATATTTTTTATTTTTATATTGCTAATTTCTATCGGTATGCTTATAAATTCTAAAAAATATATAAAAAAATATAAAATGATTCATTAAAAACAATTATAGTTTTTTAATTATTATTAATTTTATATATAATGTACCGGCCAGTTTGCACAGTTTCTTTTTTGAATTAAATAATTCAATTGTTTCACTTATATTTTTGTCACTTTTGAAACTAAAATTGCGTGTTGTAAAATTGATTTATATAAAGATAAAAATAGTAATATAGTCACATTTATTCTGGTCTACGGATATTTTAGGGGAAATTATCCTAAAAAGTGCAAGTATAAAATTTTTTACAAATTAATAATAACATGTCAACATTGTAATAATAGAAACTATAATAATTAAAACAAGCATAAATTCTAGATTTGATTGTTTTTTCACAATATTCTTGTTGACATTTATAGAGAAACTAACATTCTATGTACAAATAAACTATTTTAAAAAAGTAGTGATAAATGTCAGTATCAATTAATTCCGTCGATCAAGGCTCAGTCTGGTTAAAATGTATATACAATTCAATGTTGTTGTTCCACATGTTTGTTGGAGAAATAATTAAAGGTTTTCTCCTTTCCAAAAGTAATTCTTCATCTGTAGTTGAATCGGGCATAATAAAGCATGGATTTTTTGTTATCACTCTAAATATATTTATTATAAGATTTGAAATGACGATGAATTTATTAAGATAGTGAAAAATTTTTATTCATTTGTAAATTAAATTAATATATTACTTGAAAATTTAATGATAAATACAATACAATACCGTACATCAATATTTTGCATTACTGAGTAATCACGATTAAACTGATGCGATTGTGTTAGAAAACCAATAAAGAATATTAAAATGTAATTTGAAACTGTTAAAAAAATAAAAAATAACCAACATCTAAAAGTATTATCATTTAATTCGACACTTTTAATGTTGGGCATGTGGAAGCTGGGGTACACAAAAAAACATATCTATGAAAATCATAACAAATTAAATTGAACTAAAACGAAATGCCTCATATTATCGTAACCTCAGTGTGTCATCTCTGATGATCCAAATATTTATATGTTAAATCTGCAATCACCAATATACCGAATACATAATTGTCATAATAATAATATAATAAAATAATATACCTTGTATCAAGAATATCGTGTAATATTTGATTTATTTCAAAAAAGTGCTCATAGATTTGATACATTTCGTCGTTTACTGTACTTTCTTCAATAATGGTTTGAAATACAATTATTTCGTAAATATAGACCACTGTTTCGGCAACTAGCTAATTAAAAATTCATGAAAAATCAATGATTCATAGCAAAAAATTATGTAATGATAATGACTCTGATCATTGATCACTAACATTATTATATTAATGTGAATCAAGATGCCTGGCTCGTGGTAAATCATTACAAAGAGTGTTTGAGCTGGGTCATAGGATAGATTTATTTTTGAAAGATAAAAAACGGGATGAATATGAAAAGTTTTAAAATGATAACTTCCTACTTTTATCTGGTTATATGGTTTTTATATTTGAAAATATAAATTCACGATCCAAATATTAATTTCATCGTTGTCAGAGACAAAATAAATTCAATCATTAAAAATTTGATATGTGGATAGGTCATGTTCAATGTACAAATTATATCTCGTTCAAAAAAAATATTATAAAAAGAAGATTTTTCTATTAAGGGTCGGGTAAAATCGGCTTTTTTAAAAAATCATTGGAAAAGGGGGGTTTACCTTAAGGGTTGGTAAAATTAGATTTTTTATTTTGGGTTAAAAAATTGTTGCCATAAGATTTAATAAAATCGACTTTTTGAAAAAAATATTGGAAAAAGGAGATTTTTTATTTTGGGTTTTGAATTAAAAAACTGTTGCCCATAATATTTGATAAAATCGACTTTTTGAAAAAGAGGATATTGGTAAAATCGTGTTTTTGAAAAAAATATTGTATAAAGGGGATTTTTCAATTAAGAGTTGATAAAATTATATTTTTTGTTTTGGATTAGGAAGTTGTTGCTTATAAGATTTGGTAAAATTGGAATTTTCCCTGATAGTTTGAAATGGTATTGTTTATTAAATTTTATTAATGGTGGTATTTTTGAAATAAATAATGTAGCGGCGTCTAGGCTTCGGGATAGATTCCTAACATCTGACAACTCTCTAACAAATATAAAAAATTCTCCCATAAAAATAAACAATTGATTGTTTATAAAATGTTTTATTTGAATATCATGACTCCAGGCATATAGTTTTGAATCCCAATCTGGAACCACTGCTCTATTGTTGTATAATACTCGTTTTGAATTGTTTTGTAAGGTAAAACGAAAAAGTGAACGATATTTTTTTAAAAAGTTGTTTATTTTTTTGTTTACTGAACAATGAACATACTTAATCTACTTAAGATAAGTCTTATCTAACACAATCAATGATCATAAATAAACAATATTATTTTTTCTACATGTATATATATTGTTAAGATGTATTAATCATTATTAAATTAAACCAACGCCAAAAAAATTCATTAATGTCATTATTTGAAAACCCTCTAAAAAGTTACCATTGAAATGGTAATGCATTGTAAATATTTTAAGAACTGACGGACAATAGTAATACACGTATTAGTTAGTTATCCGTGCCAGAGTCCAACCTACCAAGTGGACGCAAAAATGAAAAATAGGTCCCTAAAATTTTTATCGAAAACAATGCGTGGCGTCAATAACCCTAACTACCTTTTTAAAGCTGTTGACTTGAGATTTTAATTTTAAATTAAATACACAAAATACTTATGATATTCTTAAATATCATTTCTTAATGCTCAATTTGGAAAAATGAAGTCACCATTTTACAAAAATTTCGTTGAGGCCTTAGAAGAGGTGTCTCGGATACGGCAGTTATCCGTGCAATGAAATATTTACCAAAACCTCTTTTTTGTATATATTTGTAGACTCAAATTGATGTTAAAAGATTAGAAACTGTATAACATTACTTGATTCTAATGTTCTAATAATATTACCCAGGTAGGTTTTTCACCTTTAACTTTATTTACATGAATGTTTTGATCTTTGAACGTATCTTTACTTGTTTTAATTTCCGAATTAATGAGAGGTTTACTATAATATGAAAAAGTTTAATGAAAAAATACCAAATCCAAAAGGAAATAAGAAGCATGAAAAATATGAGTCGGTAAGGATGTCTGGTGGATAAAATGACAGTCAAATTAACAAAATTTATAATCTTTCCTTTTAGGATGTCCAAATAATTGTGAATTCCCATTTGATGCTATTGCAAATATTTGTTTTATATTTATTTTGTAATGATTCAACAATTTATATATTTTGCAATCAACAGCAATATCGCCGTTCTCTTTTTTTATCCAGGACAATTTCGTGTGGTGATAAAATGGATGCAATTTGATTTTGGTGGGACATGAAGCCTTTAATAACCCCACTCCACTCAGGTCTGATAATGAAATTTCCATTTTCAACTGACCTGTAGACTGTTTTAGATAACGTGGTGAATAAATTGACGACATTGTTTCCTTCCCTAGCCGATACCTCGAAATAAGGTATACCCAGGTAATCGGCCATATCATTGGCTTCAGTAGTGGAAATTTGTCGTTGCATATGCAAATCCATTTTTTGGCCGCATAAAGCGTATATGGTTTCTTCTGTTTTGGTATATTTACAGGCTTCGTTGTACCATTCTGTAATGTTATCAAATGATTTTCTATTTGAGATATCAAACACTATTATCACTACAACTGCATTGCGATAGTACGCTGCAGTTATTGCTCTATAACAAAGTTTAAATATTTACAAAAATAATTGCTAAACCTGAATTTTTCCTGTCCTGCTGTATCCCAGATTTGCAATTTGATCCATAAATTGGGTTCAATTTCTAAAAGAGTTGCATGAAAATCAACACCGATTGTAGCTTCTTCTTGCAGTACAAATTGTTGAGTGCATAAGTATCTCAATAATGAAGTTTTTCCTACGGTGCTGTCCCCAATCAGAATGAATCTGAATATTTTAGTTTACAAACACAAGTCATCAAATATTTACCTAAATTGATACTTGAAAATGGGCGCGACCATTCAAAAAAACAAATTTAAAAAATAAATTAAATTGATATAGATACAGTATCCAAATAATTGAGATTAATATTTTAAACTTAACATTTTTTGTATGCCACAGAAACGTATAATTAAAGAATTTATTTACATGAAAACAAGATTAAACATAATAGTCAGAATAAAGTAATTGACCTGCCTTAATATAAATATTTTTCTCGTCTGCTGACATTTTACACACTAGTTCGTCAGTAATATCCTCATATTGATACGCTTTTCCTTGGACATTAATTTTGTAATTCTGCAGTGTATCTGAAGAAAACATTTTAAAATGTAAAACAAAAAATTACTTTCAAATTCATTTTTAGATTCAAGAAACGGATCGTCAATTGGTACGTCTTCTTTGTCTGTCTTTTCGTGGTTAACTAAGGATGCCATAATGGAATCATTTTCATCTAAAGTCTCAGTTTTTGAGTCTTGAACAAATTCAGAATTATCTTGTGTTCCTAAAACTGTACTTTGAGATATCCAGACGGGCTGAGTCTTTTTAACAGCATTAGAATCGATAGTGGTGTCTTTAATGTTAACCTTTATGCTAGTTTTTTCACCTCTATGTTTTTCTTCAGTTTTGACGGCATGTCTATCTTGTAAAAATGTCAAGGGACAAGGGTCCGGATCAATTAAATATTCTTTGAGATCAAAAGACTGATTAGTGTGCATTATTTCAAAAATATCCTTCAATTGTTCATTAAATGAAACCATTAAATTTCTAGAATGTTGTCTTTCCTGGTTGTCATTTTCAACAACTTCCTCTCCACAATATGTACATCTCAGAGTGTTTGTTTCCATATCCATCAATAAATTTACTTGCAAGTCTGTGTATTTGCTAGTACATTCTGGACAAATAAATGTTACCAATTGAGTGTTATTGACGTTTTTTGATTCAATACTTTTTCTAATCATTTCAAGTTTGTATCTTATAATGTTGCGTATTGAACCGAAATTTATATAGTAGTAAGTGTGTTTAGTTGAACTTGCTGTTTCAGGGTTCGTTTCCATTCGTATTTTACATTTAATTATTCTATCGGATTGTAAAATAGACAAGGCTTTTCGTGTCTCTTTTTTATCTAGTTTCAGCAGTTCAGTCATGTCCAGTTCAGAAACACAAATATATCGCAACAAAACATTTAATATCAATTTATGTGTGTATTCATAAAAACCATTTATTATTTTTACCAATAATTTTTTCAAATTTTCTGGAACATCTCTATAGAATTTACTAACTACTAAATAATTTTCTTTTTCCATAATTTAGAGAAAAAAAAGATGCCGGTACTAATTTTTTTTTAAACTTACAATTTTCATATTCGCAAAATGTTTAATTTAAAAATAAGTTTTGATTTAATTTGATTTTTATGTTTGAAAAGTACCTTGGTTATTTTATATATGTAGTGGTGGTTACAGTATATCCAGTTATAACTTTATCGAGTTAAACTTTAATTAATTTTTAGTCGAATATAAATACAGTGGAATCCGCTTATAAGAGATACTGGTTATAAGGGACAAAAAGCTAGGAACGGAATCAAACGCTTGTTTTGTATATCAATCACAGACGATATAAGGGACAAAAACCCGCTTATAGTGGACAGGCAATTTGTTTCTTAAAATGAATATTTTGAAAACGAATCATCTCAATTGGATTGTAAAGTGGTACTTATGAATGATGAAGAGGCAATGGAATACGTAAAGAAATTAAGAAGATATTTCCTGAAAGAGTGTAATGAAAAAAGTTCAAAATTGGAATTGGATAAGTGTCATGATTTTATTGATTCCAAATTAGAAAATAAATTTTGATTTTTATAGTTTTATTGCTTTAATAAAAATCAATCAAGTATATGTTGCATAGAATGTGTAAAACTGATCAAAAAAAAATATTAAAAACTCCCCTTGAAAGTTTGGTTCAAAACAAACTTCCTAAAAATCCCCTTAAAAGTTTTTGTTTAAAAAAAATTACTAAAACCCAAAATTAAACTAAAATATAAATAAAACTTTTACACATTCTACGATTAACCCATAGAATGTGTACATTTTACAGTTTTACCTATTCTATACGACATATATATTACTTAACATTTTATGTATTCATTCGGATGTAAGAGACAAAATGCTTGGTCCCGATGCGTCTCTTATAAGCGGATTCCACTGTATAATTAATAATTATTAGTGATGAATCATCAAAATTTAATTTAAACGGCAAGTTTTAAATTGCTCTAAATTCAATTTTACTGACTTTATAGCTTTAAAAAAATCGATATGATCTACCCATTTAAATATTATTTTTATGTTATGCTATTTCATTAAAATAAAAAATTTGAAGTAATTAACGGTCCTACAATTAAAAAAATAGATTATTCTGATACAGCTTATTCTAGTTGATATAAATACAAAATTTCAACCCCACAAATCTACGCATTCCCAGTGAAAAATTACTTTTAAGATATTATCAACCAATATTTTTCAAATGTTATTTTAAAATTAAAAATGTAAATATGCATCTTACAATTATTATTAATTATCAATTACATATTTAATTGTTTAAAAAAGGTAAATAATAAAATGAAAACATTTTGAAATGAAGTTTAATATATTAATCACAATAAACAAATATTAAAGGCAATTAGTAAGTATCAAATTAATTGTATAGTTGATCACTAGAGATATTGGTTTGCCGATATTATTTAAGTAAATGTTGTTTTTTGGACGTGCATTGCTCGTTCCTCTCCATAGCTATTGATGAGTATAGTTTTAGCTTCACGGTTTGGTTTTTTCCAGTCTGAAACTGATTGAGCCTCTAAATCATATTTGGAAAAATTTTGTCGATTAGCTTTGCCAGCTGAAAATATCTATAAAATTAATAAACGCAAGTAAAAAGATTAATATACGTTACCTTCATTTTCGTACAACCAGGCAAAACGTGACTTACTGGGATGGTATATTTTATGGCATTAGAATAGTCTTCTCCATCCACACATCTCAAAACTGTCCACCCTCCTATATTTTCATCCTAAATATATAATTTTATCAATAATGAAATGTATAGACCTTAGTTCCGGTATTTTCAATACATATATAATTTCCAGACAATGAACAGTCTGTAACAGCTATTGACTCTTTAGCAGTGCGCCTATACGTGGTTTTAGCAGAAAGTTCTCCTTTTACGACTTGGTTTACTTTAATTGTTCCATCTAGTATCAAAAATAATAATATATAAATACAAGTAACCTGATGTTGGTATAGAATGTCTAGAAATGTGAGTATTGTTATCATCGTAGTTTCTATTTTCTTTTGACCAATATTTATAATCACTAGAATTTTCAGAATTATCAAGGTTTTTATTAATTGATCTCAACTGATCTTCATAATTTGGTTGTTTTTTTTTACTATAACTATTTCGATGTGATGAATCTTCATTATTGCCCCTGTTTACATTTCTATCTAAAATTTAAAAATAAATTATCAATTCAAAATCTTGAAAGTAAATATAAGCGTAGATATGATATTTTCAACTCGTTTATTAATGCTTTAATTCAATTAGTATAACAACATTAATATTATGGTAGTATAAGCAGTTGATTCAGCCACTATCTCTTGGACTGGTCTAAAGTAGACTTTTAGATGATGAAAATTCAAAACTGTGACATTTCAATCATTGAAATAAAACACCTCAATTTAATTCATTATAAAAGTTTTCAATAAAATACCACGTAAATTTCATTAGATTGCAATCATGACAGGGATGGTTAATTATTTAAATTACTGTGACACAAATTTTGTTGTTTGTAAACTAAAATACTTGTTAAAGGTAAACCCCAAGTTAACCTTAATTTTGATAAATAATTCAATAATTGGTTCGTTAAAAGTATACAAATGTACAGGTTGATTAAACATAGACAAAATGTATAAAAATAGCGCATTTGAAATTCCTTAATTATAAGTATTAAGGTGACACATGTAGGTTTTTAACCTTTTATTTTTATAAAAAAATATATCCATAACACTTGGTTAATACATATTTCCAATTGACAATGTTTACTTTTAAAATAAATGTTAATTTTTAAAAGATTATTTTGGTAATTTTCTAACCAAATTTTAAAAGGGGTTTAGGTGACACTATAACAAACTAGTAATTTTTAATAAAAAAACTATAAAAATCTGTAATGATGGCCTAGTTTTTTCAAATTGAGCTTTAAAAATTATATTATTCTTAATCAGAGGCCACCAAGCTTTTTTAAATGTAAACTGAATATAATAACGCTTGTGAGTCTCACTAATTTGTAATGTTTAGAATTTTGTATTCTGAAAAAGGGATTTTACCTTTATGGTTGCTAAAATTTAGGTTTTTTATTTTTTAGTAGGATTAAGAGTTAATTCTGTTAAAGTTTGGTAAAATCCAAGTTTCCAAAAAAATGTAGTAAAAGAGATTTTGCCTTAATTTAAGGTTAAGGGTTGGTAAAATTGTATTTTTTATTAAATATTATAAATTATTATATATTATTAAATTTTATCAATAGTAATTTGGGATAAAATCACATCTGACAACTCTACAATAAAATAAGAAATGCTGGTAACACCTTTTCTCATAAGTTATGAACAATAACGAATTAGTTTGTTAAGTTAGGTATACAATCAGGGCAGTGGAGAGTGGCTAGGGCAATATAATCCCGGTTTACAATCAATAGGGCCTACTTTTTAAATTTATTAATATGTAATGTTGGAAATTTCTCAATATACTAAAATTATCGTATAATAAAATGTTATATTAATAGTCCAAGTAGTTATTTTTAATTTTTAAATAATTATCGATCAATTAAGCGATGTATACTAGACGTTAAAGAAATTCCCAAATTTTCCAAAAAAATGTGACACCTACTACAGGGGTCGGCAACCAGTGGCCCACAGAATAATTTTGATGGTCCTTTAAGTAAATATGTAGATTATTTATATATTAACTTTTAAACACCGTTTTAAACATTGTCTACTACAATTGGCTCATTATAATTATAAACATTTTAATACTGAATTTTCGAATCGCCCTAAATTTTATTTTGTTAAAAATACTAGAAACGTTTCTCTTTAATTAAAATTGTAATATATCATGTGTAAATTTTCCGGGCCGTAGAATTTTTTGATATTAAAGTGGGCCACGAGATGCAAAAGGTTGCCGATCCTGTCCTACTGTATGAAATACATGTATATACATTTATATTATTGTTTTTTAAAAGTAGCTCAAATATTAAGAAATCAATATCAATTGTTATCACTGAAAAAAATTAACTCAACTGACAATTGACTCAAACGATCAAACCAGCATATTACAGATTTTACCTACCGATGGATAGCCAATCCTTTTTGCCCTAGACCAGTGATGGCAAAAATATGACATGCGGAATTTACAGGGATTTTACTTGACATGCTGGTAAAAAGCTTATTAGAAATTTTTAATATGGTGTGGAAAAATTAACTCAAAATTGTGTAATAATAGAAAAGTATACATACATTTCTAACTAAAATTATTTATCATTTAAAAGTGAGACGCAACTAGAAAAGAAAACAGCAAAAATTTTTTTTGACATATCAACTGAAAAGTCTTGCCATCACTGCCCTAGACCCATCAAAAATAATTTTTTTGTGGTCCCCAATGGGGACTCCCCATGATCCATCAACAATGTCTGATATTCCATGAACCCGCGCATAAATTGTGAATTTTTTAAATAAACGTGTTTACCCCTAGATTATCTGGTAATGTTTTAATTTTTTAGCATTATTGTATTAAAGTTTACCATTTTGAAGGTGAATAAGACGTAAATAATTAACTTTGTACATATCGTTGAACTATGTCATTTATTAAAAGAAAATTAATTAATGAACATTTATGTAAAGAGCAAATTATTGGTGATACTGGTAAATAATTAATCCAAAAGGACATTTACTATTTTAAATTTAAATATACATTTAAGCTAATACATAGACTTGTAAGCTTTTTATACAAAAGAATTGTTAAATAATAATTTAGAATTTATTACTAATGATTAATACCAAAATAACTTGCTTATCGGATCTCTCACTTATTCATGTATGGAGAATTTAACTAAATGTAAGCTTAACATGGTAGAAATGAATATTGCGATTCTTATTCTATCTTACAATTCGAACAGTCATTGTATATATTTACTTGTATGGTTATTTTTACTTTCAACATAGACGTCGTCTGATGGATTTATTTTAGAATCTATAGATTGTTATGATAGTGACAATATTAAATACATAATTTATTTATGGAAATTTATATTTATACAAATTTAGAGGTCACATCAATCTCAGCTTAACATGACGTAAATAACATAACTGGTAATACTAATTATGATAATTATCGTATCCGTTTATTATATTTTACAATATATCGAGATTGGAACCATAACAGGATAAATACCGACCAAAATTTAAATTTTAAAAATACTAACATTCATGTTGATAAAAAATATACTAAAGCAAACTTTTAATGGAAATTAAAGTGTTATTGAAATCCTACAATGTACTAACATTGACACGCATCAAAAAAATTAAAAAATACAAAATGGGTCAATCATTAATAAATATTAAAATAAATATATAATACATTGACCAGGTGTAAATGTTCAAATAATTGATTTATAAATACATTACATATAGTCAAAAACGATTAAAACTGAAACGAAAACTGGAACAATATATACAGGAAGAAAAATAAAAATTAAGATATTAAATTAAAAAACGAAAATTTAAATATATCATAATACGACATAAAAAGTAATAAATAAAAATTTTGATCTGAAACAAAACTTACGTGGTTATTATAAATCTGAGACATAATTTAGTAAAAAGTAATACAATTTAAAGCAAAATTAAAAATTGACAGATCGCATTCATTATAATAATTATAATGTTCATATAAATTGTCAAAAAATAAAAAAAACAGACATGCAAAAGATAAGACACAATAAAATGTATAGCTACTTGATTAAATTAACTAAAAAGGAACGTAATCTACACTATTTCACATTTTTTGTTTCTTATTAAATATACATTCAATTGTATAAATAATTAGGCTAACCATATTTATAATTGAAATCCCCACGCTTTATTTCATTCAACTTATTATTAGTGTCATAATATTTCATACTGTCTCTTTCGGTAGACGCGTTATCACACCGTTGGCCTACTTTATTTCGTTCAGTTGATACATAAGATTCAACCAATTCCCGTATTCCCAATCTAAAATAAACCAAATAAATAGTTTTTTGAAACATTATAGATACCTGTTTTCTTCTCCTTCCAATAATTTCCGGTAGGCAGCAATTTCAAGTTCGAGGCAAAGTTTTGTATCGGTTAATAGATCAATTTCTGACAATAAACGTTTCAATTGGTCTTTCAAGACTTGATTTTCTTCGTCAAATTGTTCTCGTTCCTTTTCAACGTTTGATTGATTTAATTGAATTTTATTTTTTAATTTGGACACCTCATTATCCAATTGGTCTTTCTAATAAAATATGTCATTTGATTAATAATCAAAAATAACCATCATTTCCAAATCGCTAATGTTATCGTGACTTTTGTCGATTTCCGAACGCAAGTCTCGAATGGTTTGTTTCTTTTTCATAAGTTCTTGGTCCAAATTATTATTTTCTTTAGAATAATCGTTCAGCTAGGATGTCATTATTATTATTATCTCAAAATTGAAAAAAATATACTTTATCGCCGTATTGTCGTTCCAATTCATTGTTAATAGATTTTAATTTATCATCATGCATTCTTTGGATTTCATCTAAAGCATTTGCCAATTGCTTATTCCAGTATTCGCGGTTTTCGGGAGTTTTATCACGACTAACAGATTTTCGAAGTCCGTCAAGTTCCTATTTACAGATTTATAGTTATTCATATTTTAAATAAAAAACCTTATCGTGAACGCTTTTGTGAAAGTTTAATTCATCAATAACACTCTTTCGGCGGATTTCTGAAGCTGATTTTTGGGAATTCAAATCTTGTATTTCCTAAGTTTAGACATATTAACGTTAGTGGCAAAAATTACACTTTTCAAATTTTTAACGGTGCATATAGCATTTGAATGGTCCATGGATAAACGTTTATGGTCTTCACTAAGATTTTTGTGGAGTTGATTTGTTTTGTAGTTATCCCCTTCTAACCGTGCCATTTTATCAATATATTGATTCAGAATGCGTTTGTTATCATTGAGTTCATTGGCCACTTCACCATATCTAAACAAATTTAAAAAAGAGTTTAACGTCAGATTAAATTAAAAAAATTTTACTTTTTCTGCAAATTTCCCAAATCTTCTTCGTTGGCGGACTAAATTGAAACATTAATGTGATCAATACAAATTTAAACGATTTCATTAAAAATTTACAAGTTCGTTTAAAAGACGGCAATTATCACTGGTTAAAGTGTCAATCTTTTCTCGCATGTCATTGATTTCAGCTTCATAAGTCTCTTTTATACCGTCAATCTCCTTTTGCATGTTATTCTGAAGGTCTTCAACCAATTCGGACTGCTGTTTGTTTTGAGCATTGAGGAAATGAATGCGCTCGATATAATTCAGTAATCTTTTATTTAAATTTTGAAGAGATTGTTTCTCGTGTTGACGAATCTTACACGTTTCAAATGTAATTTCATTTGCCTCTTCAACGTTCTTCAAAATAACATCCAGTCGAGGATTCGAATAGGAAAAAGATTTGTCGTAAGAACTGTTTTTTGACATTGAGATTATTTTAAAATTTTAAAAATAAAAATTTGAAATGTATCAATTATTTATATTCAATATATCATGAATGAAATTTAACTATTTGTTGAACAAAGTTAAATTATATAACGTTTCAATCCAATTGAACTTGAAGGTTTTTGAACTAGATTCAATGTTTCAATGCGTTGATGTATGGAATAACGTTTATAGGTGACTCAATATTGTGTACTTCAACAATTGATTTAAATTGCAATGAGATTTAAAATAATTTTTAGATCCAAGTAATATATGTTAACCAAATATTTTTCGTGAAATGTGTTAAATCTAGTATAATTCTATTCACTATTTCTTTTATTGTGTTTCATTAAAATTACTACAATCACGGTTATTAACGAGCTAGAGTTCTATTTATTGTGTATACGATTCATTGATTCCATTAGTTTTTATAAATGTTAGTGGGACTGCAACAATATCCACTACACGTAAGAATTTTTGTAATTTGAGTTTCTGTAACGATACGATTCAGCTCGGTAATACTTTGATAATAACAAATAATTTACCTATTGCACGTCATGCGCTATATAAAATAATCTTACTAGTTTTAGATTCTCTTAATCGATATCCATGCAAACTATATAATACCTTCAGGTTTAAATTTTATCTTAAAAAACAAAATATAGGTCATTTGAGTCTCACATGAATAGATTGTACGCTATAATGTCATATTTACAAATAAATTTGCATAATTTATATGATATGTGCATTTTTCTTTGAATAAAGCAAGTCCGAAATGATACAAAAATTTCAATGTTCACAATTTATTGAGTCTAGGTCTATCATTATTTTAGATATACCTAATCAATATTTTTATTTTTTCAAAAACCTAAAAAAATGCTATATAATATATTCATAACATTTAATCAAACCGGGAAATGTTTAAATACAAATAACAAATCTTAAACAAATATAATAATATAATTATAATAATTATTATATTACTAACACATGCAAATACATGTGTAGTTTTGATATAAGGTTACAGTGAGATAAAAAAATAAAACAACATCTTAGTATATTCACTAATCCTATATCAAATACATAAATAAGTACTAAATTATATACGGTATTATCTAATTAGTTATTATATATTTAATAATCCTTATATATACAATTTATCTGTTCAGTGGACCTACTTCGTTCAATGTTTATTTAAGAAATCGGGGCTATAATTATGATGCAAAGTTCTGTTCTTTGCATAACCCTTAGACCAGTGGTCACTAAAAATCATCAATGTGTACCCATCAGTTTACTAAAAAATATATAGTACTAATAATAAAATGCTTGAGGGGTTTTTGAGTCTGGGATAGAGCCCTACACGAGCCAACGTTTCCTGTTATTACTGTTAAAATTGTTCATTAAACGCCCCTAATCGCGAATGTTCTATATATTAAGTTAACAAATCTAAGTTAATGTTCAATATTATTTGTATTAACCATTGGATATAAAGTAACGATGTACCATTTGTAAGAAATTGTACATTACAATCCATACCGACACAAAAAATAAAATTAAAGTAAATTTTAAGTTTTTCAATTTTTAACTCCACCGCCCATAACCGTGCGTTAATAATTATATAATATAACAATATTTTGTCTGTACGCTTGTTTCCTGCGGCCAGCCAGATGCAATTCTGTGGCCCGCGAAATTATTTAGTAATATATTTTGTAAAACATGTAAATAATAAAAAATTTTAATAAAACTTTAATAAATATTTATGATATCCAAATAAGCAGTGCAAGAGAGAAAAAACTAAGAGGGAAGAAATGCTAAAATAATTGTATAAGTTTTTTCAATGTGGCCTGCGAAATTTTAAAAATTTATTATTTGGCCCTCACTCGCCATGTGTTTGGATCACTATGTATTATACATGTATTATCATTATTATAATGATAATAAGGATAAATGAAACCAAATAAGCAGTGTCGTCGTACAACAAGCGACTAGAGGATCACGTGAGCCGAAACCTTTAAAAATAATTTTAAACAATTAAAAATTATAACTTTCAAAACAAAACAATGAATTTTTTTAACTTTAAATCAAAATCCACCGCTAATTCATACAAAATTGTAAAGTTTATACATTTTATTGTATATTAAAAAAATAATATATTTTTCACCAAATTTTTCGCAAATCGTAGTTTAAAAAATGTACAATCGGTATTTATTATTAAACGATGCTTGCAAATGAAGTGGCTCAAGAGAAATTTATTTGAGCAGTAACCGATTGGAGTCCATGGACCCCTTAGAGATTCAAAACTATATGCCTGGGATCCGTGAGATTCAAATAAAATATAAAAATAATTTATCAACTTTTGTTTAGTTTTATAGGAGAACTATTAATATTTAATATTTAAATTGTATTAGTGTGGCTAGACGTTGGGAATTTATCCGAAACCCTAAACGACCGCTATATTATTATTTAAAAATTCCAATTATCCCACCATTAATAATTTTTAATAAAAAATAACATTTCAAACCATCATGGAAAAGTCTACTTTTACCGATATTTTTTTGACAAATCCACTTAATAAAACCACAAAATTAACAATCCAAATTTTACCAACCCTTAAGTGAAAAGTTGCCTTTTTTTTGATAAACACTATTTTACCAAATCTTATGATCCTTAAGATCTTAAAGAACCTTTATTTTTTCCATAAATGTTTTATATTTCATGTCTTCTTTGTGTAAAAAATAAATATTTAAATAAATAAATGAAATTTTTAAAGGACGTAATTTTAAATTAAAAAACATGACACTTTTTAAAGAATAACTCCAAAAAATGAAAATATTAAATAATTTTCATTTAATTAAAGGATAGTTGGTAACTCTAGTTATACAATATTTTTGTGTATTAAACTTTTAGTCAAATTTTTAAATTGTGAAAAAATTTAATTTTTACGTCTTAATAATATTATGAACATTAATAAGTTAAAATAAAAGATAAGTATATTAATATTTAACCTATTTATTTAAATAAATTAGGCGAAAATAACAAACAGAAACTTATTCAAAAATAATTGTTAAAAATTAAATCTATTATTGATATCAATTCAACATGTTTTTGAAATAATGACACAATAATTTTATTGAATTTTAAAGTGAATAGTGGATTACTGTCATATTATTATCAATGATCCCATATTGAAATATTTTTGATTTGTTTAAAAATGACACTATGCAAAATGATAACATCATTTTAAAATCTTTTATACTCAATTTTGGATAAAATTGAAAGTTGATTATTTTGTAAATAACTTAACATATTATGATATGTGATCAATGATCACACCTGATAGACTGAAACAGTAAAATCGAAATAAACAAAATTTAAGATAATCTATTTAAAAAGCTAATCAACCGAGAATATATTAATATACTAAAAATAGACAAACAAAAACTTTATGCAACTGTAAAGAAATATTACTTTTAAATGCAAAGTTTTTAATAAATTGTAATTATTACACAGTAATATGAATCAATTGAAACAAAATAAACATTTCATACATAATTAATATAATTTTTATAACAAATTTACTATTCTACATAATCAAGATCAGTGGGAATCGCAAAATTTTTATACATGTCTTTTGAAAGAAAACCAAATTTTTTAGTGGACCATGAAACCAAAGCAAATATGTTGTCTAAATTTATTAACATTAATTATATTAAAATACACAAATTATACCCGTAGTGTTGTTAATTTCTGTTACTTTTTCTGCGTTCTCCTGTTTCAATGCGTTAATTTTACCTGGGTCATTTTTTTCATATGTATTGATTTCTTTAGTAATTTCTTCTAATTTTTCATTATTTTTGCCAAGATTTGTCAAAATGTCGGTACGGTTTTCCTACAAATTTGTCAATTTATGTTTTATCTAGTGAACGTACAAACGTACAAATAGTTAATGTAAATTATTTTTCAAAGTCAATTAGCCATTTTCACAATATATATTTTATTTTTTTTAAACTTTTTTAATGTTCTATTTTCTACAAATATAATACAGTTTTTATGTTTAAATAGGGATAGCCTTAGTGTGTATGTTAACCACCTGGTTATTATTATATTATCTATAAATAATTATTAGAAAAATTATCAAATATTTTTTGATTGCACTGTATATTGTTAAGTTTTCAAAAATTACGGAATCTTGACATAGATTCTTTTTACTATCAATCTTTTCCGAAATATTTTTCAATTCGCATTCTTTTTCTTCTATTGATTTGGTATATTTTTCCTTGAGAGTAATTAACTAAATATAATTTTACAACAAAATAAATTGAAATATATATGATTTTTTTGTCTGTGTGTTATCGTTTATTTCAATAACTACCGGTCTTAGAATTTTATATAGTCCACATTTCTATTAAAGTTTTTTTCCGGGTTTTAGTAACATAAATTTCAACCTCCCAAACTCACATCTTACGGATCAAAAGGAACAAAAGTCCAATTGTCCTTTTTTTGAAAAATATTGTCAACCAATATTTTTCAAATGTTTGCATTAACAATTTACCTGAAACAAGTTTGGGAACTACTCCTTTAAAGGATTGATAATAGTAAATAGTATGCTTTATAAGTTAGATTTTCAACGTGAATTTATTTTTTTAGTTGAATAAAAATGGGCCCTCGCCAGAACTAGGTGCTGTTTGTATGTAGTACATAACAGTCAACCAAGTCATAATATATAATCGACATAAAATATATGGTTTAAAACATTATATGGTATATTTAAGGCGACGGTAAGAGACATATTTTTTGTCATGTGTTGAAGATAACGTTAACAAAAATTTTGTTAAAACCTAATGTAAGAATTAAAATTTTTAACCTTTTCAACTTTTTTGGCTTTAAAACACCAAAAATAATTTGACATTCCAACTTTATCAGATTCAATCATGTCATCGTCTACAAGAGATTTTAAAATTTCTTTTACTTTCATGGAATTTATGCCTTCGTATTTAGAAAGTAATTTTTCCAAATCTTTCAATTGAAAACATTCATCCTAAGATTTTAGTATAAAGAAATTAAGTTTTGAAAATTTCCTATAGAGCACAACCTCTCAATAAATCGATATTTTTCAAAATTTTTAAAATAATATAATTATATAATATAATTAATCCTTACTTATATAACACTGTCCAACATGGTAAAAAGAAACTTAATGTAACATATATTAAAATAATCAGCTAATTTTTCTGATTTTAACAATATACATATTTTTATAATTGAAGATCTAAAACATGTGATATTTTAATTAGTAATTTTACTATTATATTAAATTTTTACCCTAAAAAAAAACAGTGACATGTTTTACATGGTTCAAAAATATTGGATAATAAAAACAGTAATTTGCGTTTTTGCACTTGAACAATCAAATTAATCTTATTTCATTATCCAAAAAAAAACTGACCTATAAATTGCATTTTTAAATCAATTTGACCAATGGTTCCCGATTGAGATCCCTGGACTGTTTAGGTCCAAAACTATATACCTGGGGTCTGTGAGATTAAAATAAAATATATAAAAAAAAATTTATCAACTTTTGTTTATTTTTATAGGAGAATTTATAATATTTATTACAGAGTTGCCAGATGTTGGGAATTTATCCCAAAGCCTAGATGACCGCTATAGCATTATTTAAAAAATCCAAATTTTACCCACCATTAATAAAATTCAATAAAAAATACCATTTCAAACCAGGGAAAAATCCGATTTAACCAAATCTTATGAGCAACAACTTCCCAATCTAAAACCAAAAATAAAAACCCAAATTTACCAACCCTTAAATCTCTTTTTTCCAATTTATTTTTGAAAAACACAATTCTATCATATTTTATGATAAATAACCTTTAATTTTTTAATAAATGTTTTATATTTCATGATTCTTTTGTTTTCAAAAAAAATTTAAATGAGGGCCCGTACACTGTTTGAATCGGGAACCATAAATTAGGACACAAACAAAAACATTTACTTGCATTACTTACCTTGTTAGTAATGTAGTAAAGATTATAAAGAACAAATGTTCACAATGTTGCACAGAACTCTACTAGACAAATTTTTTATTCACAATTTTAATTAAAAAACATAAAAGTCCGATTTTTAAAACTTACCTTGTTTTGTAAAAATTTGACAGTTCTCGACCGTTTTTCATCATTACTAAGTCCTCTTCTTTTCTTTGCAGTTGAACTCTTTTAATTTAAAAAATCAGTACAATTAATTATAACAACATCATACCATTAAATGAACAGATAATCTTAAATGTGTAAATTTATATGATTATACCTGTTCTCTAATATTTAAAATTTGGCGCTAATTATTATTTACTATAGTATTATGACATTAAACATATCCTCAAATTTATGTTACAAATTTTACGAAGTTAATTAGATTAACTAAAATAAATCAATTTTTACATTTTATTTGATTTTTTGCATTAATTCAACTTTAACACCGACCAGTTTTACAGAAATTTCAAAATTTGATTTCAAAAAGTATAATCTCACCAGTACAAATAACATTATTCGTATGGTAAAATTTGAAATTTGTTAGAATTTCTATATTTTCCAACTACTGCATATGAAGTACATAACACGCATAATCTTAAAAGATAAGGGACATATGGATTCTTAAATTGGTTAATAAATGTAAATTTTCTTCTCTTCTACATTGGGTATTGAACATTCTTTTTAATTTCATATTTTAATGTTCATCGTTGGAGAATTTACTGTATATCATTTCTTAGCAAATTAAAAAAACCACTAATTGATATTTGCATGTGTATTTTCGTGAAAATTAAAACTAAGTGTTGAAACAAAGTTTTAATTATCTTACATTACCTAAATGACATCGGTTCAGGAATGTTTTTGCCAAAATATAAATATTGAGGAATATGCGATTTTGAAATTTTAATTTTCAAAGGTATTCATAAAAATCCTATGTGGGTCATAGATTCTGATAGAGGGATCGCGGTTAATTTTTATATATTAATTTTAACAGTTAATTGTAGGACGTCCATTCTATAGAGCGATATAATCATCGATTTTACTAATTTATCATACATGTATTATTGATTATTTTGAGAAATATTTGTAGTTTTCTTTAGGGAAAATTTTTTCACCAATTTTAAAAGAATTTGAAGATAATTTTGGGTCCAAAATTTGGTTGAGTTTTTAAAAGAACAATTTTTTTACCAAATTATTAAAGATTTTTATGATAATTATTCGGTCAAAATTTTGAAGGGTATAACGGAACAATTTTTTTTTTTTAATCCAATTTTTAACGATTTTTATGATACTTTTTCGACAAAAATTGTGAAGGGTTTTAAGGGAACATTTGTTTATTCATTTTTTAAAGATATTTTAAAATTTTAAAAATATTCCCTAAATGTGTATAAAACCCTACCAAATTATGATTCCAAAATTATCTTTAAAATTTTTAAAAATTGGATGAAAAAATCAATAATATGGTTAATTAGCAAAATCTATGATTATGTCGCTAGACTGAATGTTAGCCAATTTTACTTGGTGGTTTATCTATTTGAACGACATGAATATGCTCATTTTCTTAACTTACACTTTTATAAAAATTTTTTAATTCTAGGACTATTTTTATTTTTTTAAAAAAAGTAATCTGGGATTTTGATCATGAAAATGAACTTTTTTGATGTTGATATTTATAATAATGCTTATGATTTTAAAAACTATACCAGATTTTATGTTTAATAAAATTTTAGTAATGTTTCATTTTTTTAAAATAGGATAATTTTTTTATGGTTTTGACCATGATAGTGTGAGGATGAAATTTATGACAATGTTAATGATTTTAAAACGCGTCCCAGAATTTAAGTTTTATTAAATTTTTGGGTTGATTTTATTTTTAAACAAAATGTCAAATTGTGGTTTTGACCCTGAAGGATTTAAATTTGGAAACTGAAAAATAGATACAAACACGCCCTGAGAAAAATTGTATTAGATATTGAATTTTTTAAATAAACGGTAACACACACATACATTCATATTTATATAAGTAAAGGATACCTGACTAGGTTTCATTTTACAAAGTTTTGAAATACGACAATGAGTAACTAAAGGTTTATCAAACAAAACATTAAAATTTACAATTCGAGATTTTAACAATATAAAAAAAATCCGATTCTCTAAACTAATTTAACAAAAATTTTACATTAAGTTTTAAAATATTTGATATTTTTGGAAAAAATCAACCAATTCTTGATTGGAATCTAATTTAACTCCATTTTGGATATATTCTCAATTTGAAGTAAAATTTAATCAAGTAAAGTTTCTAAATTATCAATAACAGCAAAGCTTTAGCAAATACTAATCATGATTCATGATATGTACGGATTCCTTACTATGGAACATTGCATTTTGCAACTATTCGATCAATTTTTTTTACTTTGCTATCGTTTAATACTTTAAAAATTGAACGCGAATATTATAATTTTTTGTAATTATTTATTAAAAAAATTGTCACGTTTCCAAATTAAATGCAATAGCCAAAATCAAGTTAGATAGATAGTATCTATTTAAATAAATGTCAAAAATACAAATACGCAGTGTATAAAGACTAATATATTATATATAAATATTTACCGTTGCAATTTCGTCAGTCGCGCACATAATAGCTCATTAGCTTATTTAGAAATTAGATAATGTGGGTTAACTGAAACATATAAATAAAACCAAATCATGAAACCACCCTCTTTATACCGATCCCTGTGTGATATTTCCACCGGTAATATTATTAATTTTAATAATAATACCTGCATTTTGTACAATTTTTATTTTTAGAAAGTAATTTTAACATATTATTTAAATAATTCTTAATTTATATAAATAAAATACATTTTAGAACCATACGAAAACGACGAAGATGGTATTTTATAAATTTTAAATGGTGTATTTGTTATGAAAATTAGATAAAAATTATATTTCTTGGAATGACGAAAAACCAGAAAATGACAAAGAACCAGAAAATTACTATTCTTGATCATTTTAAAATTAAAATTTATTTAATTTGCAGCTCGCGGTAGCCACTATATTCTAAAATTAATAACATTCAAAGTAAAACCATGAATTCAATCAAATGGGTTCATTATTTGGTCCAGTATAATATCATTGCGAACTATTCGTAAAATTAGGTGATAAATATTTTTATGAATTCATATAGGTGGTAATTGGTACATCAAATTCTGGATTTCTATCAAAAATGAATTAGATATGTAGTTTTATTCAAGGTCAATTAATTTAGTTTGATAAGGTCACACAGTGTTTCGCAAAGTCTTGTTTTGCGCACAACTCAGGAATTTAAATTATTGACACGAAGCTACACTGTTTTTATTATTCATAAAACCTTGATGTATGTCTTTATTCTTTGTCAAAATGATATACCGTCTCTTTAAACATCCCTTGTTAATACTACATTTCATTTCTCCTCATTTGATAATACTCAAAGTTAAGCATTTGAATGTACCAAAATTAAGGTAAATATCTTCTTTTTCCAATAGTATTTTGAAAAATCATATTTTAATAAATTTTATAAGCAACAACTTCCTAGTCCAAAATCCAAAATAAAAAATGAAATTTTACAAACCCTCAATAAAAAAATCCTTTTTTTTACAATATTTTTAAAGGGGGCCGTAAACTATTTGAACTGGAAACCACTGCATTACAACAAATGACAAACTTAAAATATTTTGATTTTCATTCCACTTAACCTAAAATTTGCAGATCATTTCATATAATTAATAATGAGAATATTTTTAAACCCAACCATTTTTACTTAAACCCAACCATTTATACTAAAAATCCACTTTTCAATTTATTTACCAACCTTAAAGAGAAAAATTCATTTTCACAAACCCTTATGTGAAAATTTCAATTTTACGAATCCTTAACCCTTACGAGACTAATCATTTTTAAAAAATTTTTACACTAATTTTATTGAAATTTTCACTTCATGAAAATTAAATAATTTATAATTTCAAAAAATAAAAGCAAAACTATTTCATAAAATAATTTTGAAATATTATTCAAAGTGAACAATTGAAAGTGTCACTATTAAAATACAATACTCTTCGTTTTTTATAAGCTATAAAATTGTTCTAAAACAGTGAGCCTTATTTTAGTCTGTATGTAGCGAGCAAAATGATTTTTAAAAATATGGAATCTAAGCAATATTGGTAAAATTTGCCTGAAATATGTTTATAAAGTGAAGATTCAGTTAATTATTGATAAATAATTGGTATTTTTAAGTAGTTATTAAATTGGTACTGAATATATAACATCACATTGAAAATAATAAAATAGGTTTTGATAATTTTATTTTTTTTGGAATTTATGCTATTTATTTTTAGGATTGGACTGTTTTTACTTTATTTTTAATATTATACACACATTCTGTCTAAAAAAATTAAATTAAAAAAATGGGATAACAATTTTTTTTTAATTTCTTTACACAAATGTTAACAAACAAAAAATTAAGATTGCATAATTCAGACACTCAATATATATCAATATAGATATACTCAATATAGACAAATACTCAATATAGACACATTCTGTCTAATAAATCAAAAAATGAAAGTTAAAAAATTAAGATGAAATATTTCACTTTAAAGTAAAAATTAATGTGATATGATGGTTCCACCTGAAACAAGTTTGGGAACCACTCTTTTGAAAGATTGATAATAGTGAATAGTAGGATTTTCAATTATATTTTCAACGTGAATTTATGTTTTTGGTAGAATAAAAATATGCCCTTGGCAGAACTAGGTGCTGTTTGTACGTAGTACATAACAGTCAACCTAGAATATTATAAGATGATACGATTTAATTTTTTACATAAGTCAATAAAATTTTTATATCAAGCTCTTTAGAGTATAAAGTGGAAATAGTCTGCTTAAAATAATTAAAATATAAATAAAGAAGTGATATACTATTGTAGTTGATTTATTATTGATTCAAATTTTCAATCTCCGGTTATAATCTTAAATGTTTATCAATTCGAACAACTGTTATCTTACCTATTTCAAATATAATTTTATTTTATACATGTATGTACTATCATGTAATTATAATTTTTGTAACATTAAATATATTAAATCAAGAGTGGAGTTGGTTTTTTAAATCATATTTTCAAATATCATACAAATAGTAACGAATAAACATTAGATTTCTACAAAACGATGTAAAGTTCACATTAGAGATTTTAAGAGATCGTGTTCATTCTTAAATGTAGTTACAGGCCGCTGTTGAATGATTTTTATTTATGAAAGTATAACATTCATGCTTTAAGGCGTGTATAAAAAATCCAATAAAGTCTATTGACTTCTTTTGAAATAGAATGTACCGTTTCAAGGTTAAATTGGATCAAAATGTAAATGTTATTACTATTCAATGATTCCACACAGCCTGGTATAACAATGATTTTAACCATATTTTTGAATCAATGAGTCTTCTCCAAAAATATCATTTTTTAATTAACATCTCTAATGTAGAAATCTTTGTCGAATATAAAAGAATTTTAATCAGTAATATTTGCTTATCTAAATTGAAATATGATTGATTTCCTTCTGAAATTTTTTCGATTTTCTTGAAAATTACCAAAAACCCTTGGTGCCTCTCTCACTTCTGATAACCACTACATAAGATTGTCCTAGATAATTTTTTTATTAAGGCATATAATTTAATTAATAGAATTTTAAAATTGATTGCAAATTAATCCTTATTATAATCTTTTAAAACTATTCGTGTGGTAACATTTTCAATTTGTTAGAATTTCTATATTTTCCAACTACTGCATATGAAGAATATAACACGCATGATTTAGTTTTCACGAAATTGTAACATTTACAATTTTGTAAATTATTCTACTAGAAAACGATTTTTAATTTTTTGAAATGCCTTCAAACCATTCCGTTTTGATAACATATTACATATTATTAGTTATCAACCTTTCAACTAAATATAATTGACCTTCCAATAATTAAACCAGGGTTTCTTACAGTGGGTGACAGCGGTAATTTATTGCGAAGGTGAGAGTTAATAAATCTGTGACTAGTGAAGAGGGGACTGTTAAAAAAAGTTTGACAACCAATTAGAAAAATATTCAAACTTGGGACAGTTCTGTAACATGGTTCGAAGATCGTCTTCATATGGTGCTGACGAAATTTGACAAACTTAGTTAAATGTATTTATTGCTGAAGTTTTAATGTTTATGCTTTGAACCGTGTTCGAATAACTAGTCGGTTGTGACAAAATATACATGAAAAAAGGCAATCTAATTCAATATACAAAATAAAAAGAGAGCGTGTTTTAGAATCGCATGTTGGTAAAAGTGGATTTTTCCAATAAGTTTTTTATTAAAAATGGTTGGATTTAAGTATTTCTATTTTTTTGGTTATACGCCCTATATAAACCATTCGATTATTTTTGAAAATTTTGAATGATTTATATATAATCATTGGATGTGAAACCGAAATATACTAGAAGTTAAAAATTGGATGAATAGAACTGGCCAAAACAAGTTAGATAGATCGTATGCATCCGAACAAATAGACAAACACGTGTCAGATAATAAATAATAGAGATAGAAATAATAAAAGAACATAAAAATATCTAAGATTCCAGTAGAATCTATACAAATATTAACTATTATTTCCTCCAGTCGTGTACACAATATCCTTTTAACTCATTTTGAAACTATACAATGTGCGTTTGTTTAAATTATTAAATAAATTTTGAAAATCATAATGAAACCTCTATTTTTATACAGATCCTTGTGCGATATATCAACAGGTAATTTAATAATTTATAAAGGTTAAATTTACAACAATTAGTTTTAGTTAACCAGTGTTATCCAAGGGTAGTCAGGTATAAGTATTTTAAGTCGTAAGGCATAAGTTCATTGAACTCTGTTAAAATTTGAGAAATGATATTTTTTTAATAATTAAAAACTATATTGTTGAAGATAACCTTCACTAATTCTGTAATTGAACAATACTTATTGATAATCACTGGAGAAATAAGTTTAAAAATATAAAATAATAATTTCAAAAGTGTAATAAATATATTTTTCGCTAGACTTAAAATTTTTTGTTTGAGACTCAGTTATGAATAACAACTAAATATTATATTTACAGAATATTATGAACATGATGAAAATGATACCGATAGCGAAAATGATGGTATTTTTAAAAAAATTAAAAATTATAATCACAATTAGACGAGAACATTATTTGCTGGAACGACTGAAAGTAAAATGAATATATTTAAGATTGTTAATACATTTATAATAAAATATTACATATTTGCAGCTGAGAACAGCAGTTTGTCAAAAAATTTTTATCCTCCGATTATAATTTTATCAAGTCTAACAGGTCAAAAATTTAATTCAAGGTTACACAAACGTCACATTTAAAAAGTAATTAAACAAATATTAAAATGTAAATAAATAAAATTAAAATTTATATAAACATATTAAGCTAAATCATACTTTGTATAAATATAAGTAAATTTCGTAACATTTGAGTAAATTATATGGTCAACGGTTTTTTTAAAAACATTATTAACTAAAAATTATTTAATTTAAAATCAAAATTAAATTACCTTCAGTCGATGTCGGTGTATATTGCATGCACAATTTTAAGTTCTAATTTAAGAATTATTTTGGCATTATGTAAATACAATTAATTAATGTTAAATAAAATCAGTAAAATAATTAATTAATATAAATTAATTTAAATACCTCAAAATGTTTCCACACTAGACAAATAATTATTAAAATTTCTTGGGTAGTAGTAACACCATTAAACAATTCATTTAAAACTGTCATCCAAGGATATTCAATTAAATTAGACTAAATTTAATATAAATCGGCAGAATAATTAGAACCAATTCTACAGTATACAATAATTTTTTTGAATTTTGATATAGACTAGAGTCCATGAAATTGTTAATTGTACAGTTGCCCCATTCATTTATGAAAATAGACATGAGCGATCGAATGATTGGCGACATTTTTATGAAAGATTTAGGTTCTGAAATATAAATACTGATATGTTAAAACACAATTACTCATTGAAACCAATATAATGATATCCCATAGTAAAGGAATTTCCTTAAATAAGGCCATTACCAATAAATCGCTAAAATAAATAAAATTAAACATGAATCATAATCATTAGTCTAATGTCGAGCATGGCTTCTGATTATGTGATATTAAATTTAAATTTTAGACGAATATTTCAAGAAAATAAGTAATAATGGTAACCGAGATATATTTAAGAGAAGGAAAGGGAAATGGTCGCAATGTAATTAAAAAAACACATTTGAACTAGCCCCCTTTCTGGTAATTTAAGTAATTTTTGAAGCATTATAAATGGATGCCACAATGTGCCTTATTTAATAACTTAAATATACCTATCCAATGAAACTTTAATAAATTCAATATTTGGCCATATTATATTTTGATATAAACATGATTTCATGCAGACATTGTTAATTTCTTTTGCTAAACCACAGAGACATTTTTCATTCAAGTCATAGATAGTTCCAGCAATTAAGTCTTCACTAGAATCATTTTGCAATTCATTTGAATCGGTTGAACATAATAAGAAAATACAATCAATGATAATTTGACAGGGTGAAATACTTTTCTAGTATAAATATTATAATAAATATATAAGCCGATATAACATAATTGGGCCACACAATAATAAAATTTATAACTATCAACAATTGTTTTCCTAATTTACACTTAAAAATTATAAAAAATAATAGTGTTATTCAAACAACCAACTTGATTAAATCTCGACACCTTAAATTTTATATTTCAATGACTTAAATTAATAGTTCAGTGGTTCTCAATCCTGGGAAATCAATTTTTCGAAGATTAGGAAATTTGGTCATGGATATTTGGGATGTTTAATATTTTAAAAATATTGTCAATGGTAACAACTTTATGTTACAATTTGTTAAAGTTCAATCAAGAACACGTAATACAAAAAAAAAATTTTATCACGAATAAAGTTTCGCACGCAACTTTTATTTTCTAAAGAAAAACACATAATATTCTTTGATTTTCATATTTTCTCATATAAAATGAAATAACATCTTAATTATTATAATTTTTTTTGTTATTATTAACTAATATTACTACATGTATCCATGATATTTTAATGGGAAAATCATTATTTATATCATAAAGTAACATACATTAGGGTGTTTTACATTTTGAAAAATAATGTATTATTATACCAATTTTTCTCGGTTTAAACGTCTAAATACGTTAGCAATAACTAAATTAAAAAAATTAAAATGTTCAGTGAGAACATGGGATTCAACATAACAGTAGTGTTATGCAGTAGTTGAAAATTATAGAAATGTTAAAAAATTACAAATTTTAACTCACGCATAGTGCTAAAAAGTTGCCAATTATGCATAGGTTTATATAAAATGTAACTTTTTGATTAAAACATTTTAAATTTCCCTTGAAAAAATCTGATTTTAACTTTTCAATTTGAAGTAAAATGATATAATGCATTATGATCACATGGATTGTCCACAGCAGCAGGTTGTGCGACCCTGTTTTAAAGGTTAAATTATAATAAATTTCATATAACCTCTGACAGAATATATACTACATTGAAAAAATTCGAAATCTCAGTGCTTCGATTAGAATAGTTTATATAAATTGAAAAATAACTGTTCGGAATACAAATGATTGTGATTTCCCGGAAAATTTCAAAAGTTAAAAACTGGGCAATACAAAAAAAATTTAATCATATAGTATCCATGTATAAAAAGTTTAATCCAATACAGATAGCGCTCGATTAATGCGATTGATAAATCCTAGTCATATGGTACTAATCGATACTAAGAACCCATACTAAAAATTCATTTTTTTCAAACCTTACACACTTCTTTATCACTTTTAAATTCATATTTTATCTAAATGTTAAATATTATTTATTTTTTAATTTGTTCATTAATTATTTTCGAAAAATTCCAGGAAATTACATTTGCCTGTATTTTTACAGAACACAATCACTATACAATAACTTACCAAACTAATTTTACGAAAAGCACTATTTCCGGTAATTTTCTTGGGAATTGTTTTGATATTGTCAATGAAAATGAAACGATTTTCCTAAAAATATAATGATTATTATCTTGATACATGTAACACAAAAATATACCATAAAAATAATTAAAAAAAACTAACCTTTTCCATTACCAAATTTAATAATTGAGTAATTCCATATTTATACAGGAATGTAGATTTATTTTTGGATAACATTTGCATTCCGTCGTATATATAGGGTAAAAGAGTAGAACATTGTTCTAAAATTTGTGTACATTAAGCATAGGTAACATTTAACCGTTATAAAAATAAATCTACTATACACTGTTGTTGATTAATTTTAAAAAATATGTATTTTTCCTAAATTAACACTTGTCCATCCCGGTTATAATATTAATAACGGTGTAAAATATAGATATTTCATAAATTAATAAATTCTGTATTTTAAAATAAAATACTTTGTTGTTGGTTGGTAAATAATTCAATTAGTAGACATTCATAGAGGTTTACAATTTTAAATCTATTTTCCATGCTATAAATGTTACATTTTGATAGTATACGAACGTCGTAAATCCATTCCCTTTCTGATACATTTACAAAAACAAATGATTTTTCAAACAAAAAATAATTCTCCCGTAGCAAATCTATCATTATATCTCTAAATTAAACGATTATACTGCGCTACCACACTTAATTTGGATAAAAAGAGCACGTAAACTTATAATATTATAAATTAAATAAATTTACCTCAAAATGTCACCAGAACTTTTATAAATATTATGCATATTGATACATAAATGAGTAATCTGAGTATTTCGCAAAATTTGGCAATTTTTATTGACACTTTGAATATCACTATTAAACTTCTCAATTGGGATAAGAAAAATATTTTTAATATCCAAATTTTCATGCAAAAAGGAAAATAAAATATCAATCAAGTCATTTTTATCAAAAACTTCTGGATTGGTTAAAACTAATTTTGTTCCAATAGATTGACTAGTCAAAGAACCCTTCAATTGACAATAAAACAATAATATATCTTTAAATTGTTGTCGACTAAATTGCATGTAATTATAAAAAAATATAATTTTACCAATCACCTCTAGATTCAAAATATAATAAAAAAATTTCATCGATAGTTAAATTATGAATCCAAGACATATTTGATGTGCTATACGAATCATCAGAACTTGAAACAAATTCCTCAAACGTTTCAGAAAAAATAGCTTTGAGAATAACAGCAATAAACCTTTCTTGTTTAGCAGAATTTACAAGCAATTTTAAAATGGCACAGTTTTGTTCGTTATTTCTTTTAATCAACAAAGAAATTAAATTTACAAATCTATCCTTATACGTGACATATAAACTATCCAAAACGGAACATAATGGTTTACTAATGAAATCGTTAATATTGCATTGGAGTAGCAGGTATTTTAGTAATTCTATATTAAATTTCTCGTATTTACTGGAAATTAAAGCTAAAAGAAACACTAAATCTGATTTTAACTTTGAATTCTAAAATACAAATAATATCAAACAAATATAAATCAAACCTTAAAAAAATAAGAAATAATTTCATAAAATTCAGTTGGGTATATATAGAATAAATGAACAACCATATTTATAAAATCTATATATACATCAAAACGATGCAAACTAGTTGAATAATCTAATTGAATCCAATTTTTACGTAACACATTTTCAAAAATTCGGTAGCCCAATAGTTTGGCGTAGTATGGTTCCAAAAAATATACGGTATATGTATTATAGTGATTTAGGTATTTTTGGGAAATTAAATTATCCATAAAATGGTATTCCATATGTCTAATGTAAATATTTGAATCGTATTCATTTTTTTCTTCTTCGGAATGGTTAAAATCACAGTTATCCACCATTTTACAAAATGATTTCATCAATTTCATTCCGAAATTAAGTAAGCAAGATAAATCGGTTAGTAACAATATTTTTTTTTCAAGTTTTCCAGATTTAACATCTACCTCACGCATTATTTCGTGGTAAAATTTTATTAGTTCCTAAAATATATTTTATTTGATTAAAGGGTATATTTAAGAAATGATTTTATAGAAACTATTAAACGATTATTTATATCATTGTTTCTTAAACTGGGGTCCACGGACCCTAAGAGTCCGTGAAATGTTTTGTATTATTTATGCATCAATCACGATGATTTTACAATTATGATAAAAATGTAATGTTTGTTATTAATTTTTATTATAATTATCAAATTTACCCTTACTTATTTTAGTTAAAGTTGCATGTCTGTATTTTCGTTCATTTAAAAAATAACATTCGTAGAATTACAAGACAAATTATAATACAGATTTATTCAGTGAGTTAACTCTACAGTGCGCAACATAAGTCTTAATCACCCTACACATTCTGATCAAAATCTATTATAAAGTTAATAATTCTTAGATTTAACTTAAAATTAAATCATCATCTATCAAACATATAACCATACTGATTTCATAAACTAGTCATTAAAAGTTACTCTCTCACTCACTTTTGTTTACGATAATAAAAATATTGACGACAGAAGTCTTTGGCACCTTCATAATTTCAAGTAAATTTAATTAAATTTCAATAAAAACTAAAATGTAATGATCTATAAATTAAATATTATTATTTTTTTAGTAAATGACGCGCATAAGTGACAAAAAAAGATGCAATGTTGTGTCCTTATTCAAGGAAGAAAAAATTCAGGTTTTTATAAATAAAATCTTAATAATGTCTCGATGTGCGGTTCAAAATATAATTAAATAATATAAAAAGGGGTTAGGCATAACTGACGTGCCAGGATCAAGTAGAAAACGCATGCTAACATTTAGGGAAGAGGCTATTATAAAAAGGGAATCAATTAAAAACCCATTCTTGACAGCTTTGGACATCAAACAACACTTGAATAATTCCAAAAATCCAAGTTTGAAGACGGTGAAACGTGTATTATATAGATTTGGATTATATGGAAGAATTGCAAGTCGAAAACCGTTTCTGAAAAAAATTCACAGATCAAACCGTTTAAAATAGTGTAAAGCAAAAGTGGCATGGACGAACCAATGGCAAAATGTAGCCTTTACTGATGAAAGTAGATTTGAATTGTTTTCAAAAAGCAGAGTATATGTACGAAGACCCAAAAAAACAAAGTTTTTGTCAAGATACACACGTAGAAGCATAAAACATAGCAAATCAATTATGATTTGGGGAGGTATTAGGGCAGATAAAAAAAATATTAATTAAATGTAAAGAAGGAGTATACGCTCAAAAATACCAGAGAATTCTTAAAAAAGCAAATGATAAAAACTTTTTCCATGGAGTGAAGGTGTAGCAAGATGGAGCACCGTGCCACATAGCAAAGACAACCCGCCGATTTATCAGGGTAAATCGTATAAAAACATTACAAGATTAGCCCGCGCAAAGCCCAGATCTAAATATTATTGAACCTATGTGGAAAATTTTGAAAGATAAAGTTTATAAACTACATCCAACCAATTTAGAAGAACTGTGGAGATTTATACAGGAAGAATGGGACCGTGTACCTCTAGACACTATTCAAGGTTTTTATGCCTCATTGCCCAGAAAAATTGTATCAGTTATACAAAATAAAGGATGGAATACTAAATATTAGTAATTTTATATATATTTATCTAATATTTTCATTTAATTAACATAATTAATTGTATTATTTTATAGGTGCCTAAGACTTATGTCGCTCGGAATTTTGCAATTTTAATTAAAAATACCTATATTTCATTAATTATTAAAAAATTTTTATAGTTTTTACTTTTTTATGGTTGTTAAATATTTGTTCTTGATCATACACTAGATATGATATAAGAGAATGTCTTAAATCATGAATCAGAAGTGTTTAAATTAATTACAATGGAGGTGCCTAAGACTTATGTCGGACACTGTAATATTATTGTCATTTTCGTTTAATATGAGTAACATTTTGAATACTGACTAGCGTAAAATTTGAAATAAATTGGCATTGTATATTTTCTAACTACTTATATGTAGTAGTACGTAGTAGACTGGGGTTCCCACACTTTTTTCATAAATTAAAAGGTGGACCATTAAAGCAAAATTACTAGGCAACATTATACAAAATTTTATAAAAAACGTAATAAATTAACTTTTAAATTACAAGTTCTAATTAGTAAAAAATTTTCACGGACCTGTACTTGTCCGCCAAGCGGTATATGGGAAACACTGTAGTAGACAACTAAGACAGCGTTAAAAAAATTTAGGTTTCAGGGAAGCAATATATTAAAAATAAGGGTCAAACGAAAACACTATTACGACACCTAGCTCTGCCGAGGGCACATTTTTATTATACCAAAAACATATATTGCAAAGCATATTATATAAGTAATGATTTTTTAACTAAAGAGTTTTTTTCAAATACCCATTTTATCAAAATAATCATACAAAATAAATAAGAATAAAAAATACAATCATCATATTTTCAGATAAATTCATTTGATTTACAATTTCCAATATTTCAGAACCAATATGGGTCAATTCATCTAAATAATAATTAAACTACCATTTTCTGCAAAATTGGAAAAAGATATATTTGAGGAAATTCTCATATACTGTTCAGTCATAGTAAGCGAAACTAATTTATGTAAATAATACGAATAAATACTTGACTTAATTTTGGAAGCAAAATTTTGGAAGGATTTTAAGGGAATTGTTTTTTACCATTTTTTAATGATTTTGAAGATAACTTTGGTCCCAAGGTTTGGTAGGGTTTTTAAGGGAACATTTTTTTTTCACCCAATTTTTAAAGATTTTTAATATCTCATAAAACGTTAAAAATATTCCCTTCAAAACTCTACAAAATTTGGGTACCGAAATTATATTCAAAATCTTTAAAAAATAGTAGGAAAAATTCCCTTAAAAGCCCTACAAAAATTTGGTTATTGTGTCTTAAGAAACCTTGAAGAAACCACAAAATTATTGTCAAAAAATGAATATTATGATTAATTAACAAAATGGATGATTATCTAGCTCGAACAATAGATCGCTCAAATGAATGTTCCCCACCTGATCCGTAACAGAATCCGTAAAATGAGAAAAATTTAAAATTTGTAATCATACATAGCAGAATTCTGTAACGCGGTCCAAAGACGATCCGAACAAAAAAACTTGAGATCCTGTCGCAGAACTCCAATACTTAGCAGATAAAAGAATATAAAATTACACATATAATTTTAACTGATATGGTAAATACGTCCCATCACATTTAGTGAATATATGAAATTTTTTTAAAAGACCATTTTAACACAGTTTTTTTATAAAAAAAATGAATTAACCTAAAAAACCAGTTTTTATAGTACGATTTTAAAAATACAGAAAAATCGAAAGACTATTTCGATCAAAAATGTTTAGAAATAATTATAATTTTCTATGATTTTGAAGAGTTGTTTTATCTGAATGTATTCATCATTGTTCAAAAATTGCATAAAGTCGGACCATGTATTGGATACGACCGGTTTCGTTTATCCCCGTCACAAAATCCGTTTCAATTTAAGTATAATTATTATACATTTCCATATAATTAAACGTTTCACAATTAAAATTAAATTAGGTTTAAATTTGCAAAATCCAAATGAAAGTTTAATTTAAACATATGGTGCGTTAAATGCGACAATACAGTAATTCAAAAAATCTGGTTCAACGTATTAAAAATTTCGAACTATCGGATGTTCATTCAGCACGGGTGATAAATATGAAAATTGATAACATTTATAAAAAAAATAATAATTGTGTAAAGTTTTACCTGTATGGTGTTTTTTAGATAAATGATGAAATAAATTTGCTATCCATTTAAAAATTAAAGGTCTCAATATGACACATTCTTTTAAAAGTTCTTTAAGTAACGGTAAATGATCGTTGTAATCCTTATAATCTTTTATTGCGCATATTTTTATAAATTTATCAATTTTATGTAAATTTGTCAAGTTTTCGTCAGACATAGATAATTTTAATATAAATTTTAATTTATTGTATTTTATGTATTATTTTGTATTATATTTTGTATACTTTGTTCTTAAATTTTTGTTTTTACCTTTTCACCTAATGACATCAGGCGAATGTAACTTGCATCAAACCACTTCACAATTCCTTATTTGAAAATGCGATTCATGTAAATTTAATGGAACCATCTTAAATCTATATATTTGATTTAAATTGTGTTTACATTTACAGATGTCAGTATTTATTTTCTTAAGACTGTTACAAACTATGTTACAGTTAGTATGTAAGCCTTACATTGTAAGCCTATTCAACGTCAACTAATGAGATTATAATCAACTACATTAAAATTAATTTGAGGTAACTATATATTCAAGTACACATTTGAGTCATACATGACAATTCACTGTAATGTCATACTTAATTACACGCAGAGTCAATAAACTGAGTAAATAATACATTATGTATTTCTGAATTTTAATTTCTGATATTTGAAATTTACAAAGTGTTATTTAAAAATATAAAATGATTTTGGGGGATAAAATTGAAAATTTCGATTTAAAAACAACGGGAGGAGACTACAAATTATATGACCATGTAGAAAATGGGTATTTTTCAATTTTAAACATTACATCTAATTCTAAAATTTATCAGATGGTTTGCTATATTTTCGCACCCTGCAGATTTTACTCCAGTTTGTACAACAGAATTGGCCAGATTACATGATTTAAGTCACAAATTTTTCGAAAAAAAAGTTAAAGTTTTGGCATTGTCTATTGACTCTGTCGAAAAGCATAAAGAATGGATTAAAGTATAACTTTGCATAAAATTTATTAAATTTTCAAGGATATTCAATGTGTAAGCGACAACAAGGGTGAATTAGCGTATCACATAATTGCCGATGAATCACGACACATTGCTACAAAATTAGGCATGTTGGATCCCGTCGAAAAAAGCAAGAACGGAATGCCGTTGACGTGCAGAGCAGTAATTCATTTCATTTGAATGTAAATTGTATAATATAAATTATTATTAGGCTTTTATTTTTGGACCAGACAAAAGTTTAAAATTATCAATCTTGTATCCAGCTACGACGGGAAGAAATTTTGAGTAATGTGAATGGTTATTTATAAATTTCCTTTTTTAGTGAAATTTTACGAACCATTGACTCCCTGCAACTCACACATAATAGTAAATTAGCCACTCCAGTAGATTGGAAGGTAAAATTTCGTAGAATTCAATGTTATGAAATTATTTAGAGTGGTGATGAATGTATTTTACACCCTGCAATTAGTGAAACCAAAGCAAATAAAAATTATACAGGATATCGAACTGTTTCGTTACAATCAGAGAAAAAATATTTGAGATATTACGATTATACTAAATAATATAAATGTATATTACGGACGAATTAAATTTAAATATAATTTTTTAATTATCTTTTAATGACACAACATGAATGGTAAATCAATGTTCTTTTCTCCAGTTCCAATATAAATTGATCCAAAATTAGTAGAATTCGGTACATGGTAGAATACAAATCCTAGCCAAAGCAAACTTCTCAACATGACAATGCCATTTTGTTCAGAATTAAAGCTCCATGTTCCTAAAAAATATTTATCATTACAAAAAAAGTTAAATTATAATTGATAATTCAATTATCATATTTTTTTCATAACTAATTACTAAGGCGAACAATGTCAAAAATAATTATTTTTTTTAATAATAAAAAAATGTTAGAAATGTAAGATGGAACTCTAATAAACACATTTAATGGAGTATATCGATTTTTAACAAGTCATAAATGTCATATTTCTGACATAATTGTTATAATAATATTATTAAAGTCATAATGTGAAAAAATGTTTATTCTCTTAACGAATATACCTAAAACGATAATATAAATTAACAATTTTCAATTATACTGTGTGAAATCAAATTATCTAAAACTTATGCTGAGTTATTGAACAGTCAAACCTCATCATCAAGTGTTAAAAGATCCGTTTTCGTTGTTGAAGAATATATTATCCGACGAAAGAAATTTTTTAAAAACAAATATTTATAAATACTATAGTATATTCTATTGTACTATAACAGCGGTTCCAACATACTTCACAGTTAGTACCGCTAAGCTAAAAAGAAAAATTGTTAAAATTCTACTTGACCCAAAATGGATATTTAATATACAATCTTAAAAATACAAAGACTAACAAAAGGACGTAAATACATAAGGAACTAAGTATATTATTACAAATAATTTTTATTTTCAATTATTTTTGGGATTTAAAAAAATATATATAATTTATGA
>LWCA01000604.1:0-22169 GCA_001642005.1 Intoshia linei | reverse complement strand
TTGGTTTAAATTTATTTTTTCAACTAAATGTTCTTTTTAAATTTTAAATAGTTATAGACATACTTATGACTTTGTACTAATATTTTATGAGCAAATTTTACATAAAAATTGTGCTTAATTTTTGCTAAATTTGAACAGAATTAACAGCTATGCCATAAATTCATTTTTAATTATATTCAATGTATGTAAGGGTTAAAAAAAATGTGCATTGAAGATGATTGATGTACATATTTCTAATAGAGAGATATATTGTATGTGTGTAAATCTAATGAATTGATTCCTTCATTGAAGTTTGGAAAAAAGTAATCTTAACGTTTTAAAAGATTATTTACGACTTTTAATATCTTGTAATGAATTGTACAATGTACATACAAATAAACCTACCAAGAGATAAGAAATTTAGCAAATATAAATGCAACATAATGTATAAATAATAAAACAACTCTATCAATGACACAAATATTTAGTTTAGTCGAACCTAAATACAATTGTAATAAATTGTACGAAAGGCTAATATTCAAAGTAACCCATTTAAATAGTTACAATAATCATAAACTAAATAAATTTTATGTTTACCAATATGAATGTAAGTAAATGATAGTTTTTTGAATTTGAATAAGTTGTACCATGATTGAAAACGAAATGCAGGACATAAATATTTTGTCCAGTGAGGTTAATTTTTCATATCTAATCTAGTACAGTACAGCTAATTTAAATTTATTTTTACAGTTTTGTTATACAAAATAAATTTTAGAGAATCAAAAAAAATGTGTATTGAATTTTTCCGATATTTTTTCATTGCTACGCAATTTTTGATTCTCAAATTCTCATTTTCAAAAAATTTTCTTTTAAAATAAAGTGACCAGAAAAAATACGTACTATCAATTTTAGTTTATTTGGTGATAAATGTGAAGACAAAACTATTTATCTATGATGACAAATAAAAATTTTCGAAAAAAATTAAAATTTATTCCAAATAAACTAAAAGTGATAGTACGTATTTTTCTGGCCACTTCATTTAAAATAAAACTACAACAACGAAATACTAAAAGTACAACTTTTTTATTATCATATTTATATTTATTACAATGCTTTATTTAAAGGATTGATAATAGTGAATTAACCTTCACTGAATAGTATCACTTTTAAGTTAGATTTTCTTATTGAATGTATTTTTTTGGTAGAATAAAAATGTGTCCCGGCAGATCTAGATGCTGTTTGTACGTAGTACATAACAGTCTACTTAACCTATAAAGTAAAACATTAACATTTATGTAGGATGTATTGAAACTTATGAACGACAAAATAGCACTTTTGTGTGATGTAATTCAGGTATTTTTTGTGTGTTGAGCCACATTAAACTGATTTTTATATATGATATATATAGAGAAATGGATCATGCTCCAGGTCATAAAAATGTTTAGGGCCTATTTGTCATCTTCGGGTGGCCTCGAGCTTGGTAGCTTATCATTATATTTCAATTCTATTATATAGAAACCTTCAGTTTATAATCGAGCAATATTGAACTATTCTAATTGGGATATTAACTATTGTTTAGATCAGTAATTATTAAAATTATCTTTATACACTTTTGCATAGATATTATTCAAATTATGATCAATTTATTAAAAATGTTGGACTCGAAGACGCTATCGTTGATAATATAAAATCAATATCAAAAATGGTTGATATTATTAAGTTATTTATAGTGTAATGAATTCAGAACAAAAATTTCACACAAAAATATAAACTCAATGAAAAAGAATACGAATGTTTCGTTTGTTGTACAGATCAAAATATAGAGGTTTGTATTACATTCAATTTAAAATTAGGGTTTCTAAATGGTATCCGATAGATATTAGGTTCACGAAAAACGATTCAACTGTATAGTATATATGTTACCGTCCGTTTGGAGTTTCAGTCATTATGAAGAATTTTCTTTAATTATAAATTTTTTTCATATACATCATTCAAAAATCCACTTTTACCAACCCTTAAGGAAAAAATTCCGTTTTATCAAATCTTAAGGAAATAATAATTTCTGAAATACATTCTTAATTATGGGTAAATTTAAAAATTTTCATGTCGTTTAGTCTAGTTCTCTCTTTATTGTAATTTCTATTGTTTCTTTGTTTTCTAGGTGATCTTGTTATTTCTCGTTTTATAATCTTTTAATATTTGATGATTGTAAAGTTCAATCAAAATTGTTATTCAGAAAAATCCAACTGCTTTATTTTAGTTTTTTAAGGTCATGTGGATTTTTTATTAGGGGTTGATGAAAGTGTTTTTTCCTTAAGGGTTGGTAAAATTGGATTTTTCCCATAAAGGTTGATAAAAGTGTATTTTTGAATGATGGATATTGAAAAAATTTAAAATTAAAGAAAATTCTTTATAATGAATGAAACATCAAACGGACGGTAACATATATACTATACAGTTAAATCGTTGAAAACGTTCAAAAATTTTTTTTCTTGTTAATATTTTGTTCAGATTTTTCAGAACACATAACATATTTTTTTTGCGTCAAAAGTTTGTCTGGGTATAACTCATTATATAATGAAAAACTTAATTTAATGAAAATTTTTCATCTCTATTGTCCTCTATTCACATCTGGTCCATGGTCCGCTTAATCTGTTGATACTTTATACATTTTATATACGTATTTCAATTTTCTAGAATTTTCTTTGCCTTTCGTGTGGCCATGCGGCTTGTCGAGAGTGTTGGAATAATTACATTTCTAGTCAACTCGATGAAAGAAATATTAATGTAATTTGTTTATACCTTGTAATGTATTTTGTTTGAATCAACATAAAAATAAATTGTATAGTGTTTTTAGTGACTGTAAAACGTTACTTTTTGATTTAAAATTTTTTTTATGTAAAAAAATAAAAAATATGAACTGTGTTGTTTTAATATTCTAGAACTATCGAATGTAGTTTTTTCTTTTTTCAAAATGGTTTGCAATTGGTAATTTAAGTTGTTAATTGTGAAGATGCAAGATTCTGAGGTTGAAAATTTTATTTGAATTTAAAAAGCCACCATAATTTTTTTTAAATTATAGGCCTGATTATACAAAAAATAGATAGCTCTACGGTTGGCTGCTTATAATTATACAATTATAGTTAAAACCTTAAAAAATTTTCATAAATACTGTAATATGAATTTTTCATAAAAAATAAAATTTTAAATAGATAACAGACAATACCTGTAATACATACTTTTTTCTTCTATCATGCATTTCTAATTCTAACCGATATAAATCAATACATTTCAATGATTGAAATGTACAAAAATTGATATAAATCTAAAAATTATAGTAACAAAATTAAATTTAGGTTGATTCTTAATTGTTGATTTGAAAGTTTGTGAAAATGAGAAATTGCGTAGTAATGTTAAAAAAACAGAAGGAATCAATTTATGAAATTGAAATCTATATTTCTGTATTTTAAATATGTATACGACCAATTCTCACTTTTTTTGAAATTGTAGGATGAATATTTAAATTTTAATTTTACAATACAAAATATTCAAAAATTTGAAAAATATTGGTTAATAATATATTAACAATTATTTTTCAATGGGAATGCGTAGATTTTTAGAGTTAAAATTTTGTATATATATCAACTGGAATAAGCTGTATCAGAATAATGTTTTTTTAATTGTAGGAACGTTAATTGTTTCAAAATTTTTGTTAATAAAATATTTTCGAAATAAAAAAATGAATACTAAAGTTCTTTTTTGATCGTGAAGGCGTTACTATACCAGATTCATATTTTTTTGTGTGGTAACTGGATATTGATACTGGATATCAGTTTAATTTTAAAAAAATTCTAGGACTATTTTTATTTTTTAGAAAAAGGGTAATCTAGGGTTATGATAGTGAAAATTCACTTTTTTGAGGTTTCCATTTATGAAAATGCTTATGATTTTAAGAACTATTCCAGAATTTTTTGTTTTATAAAATTTTAATACTTTTTTCATTTTTAAAACAAGGGTAATTTGTGGTTATGACCATGAAGGTATACGTTTGTGATGCTGAGATTAATGACAATGTTAATGATTTTAAAAGGTCGCAGATTCTGTGTTTTTTATTTCTAGGGCTGGTTTTATTTTTACAGAAAATAGCGAATTTGGTTTTTTACGCTGAAAGACTCAATGTGGGGAAATGAAACAGACATATAAACATCACCTGCGAAAAACTGCATTAGATATTGGGTTTTTTAAGATTATATGGCTGTTAATTTTTAAAATAAACGGTATCACTCACATACTTTCAATTCTATGAAAGTAATGAATAATGTATACAAAATTGGACAGTGTGAGGGCCACAGGGAGAATTTGACGTATTTTGTGCTTCATTTAAAATTTAAATGTTTAAATAAATTTAAATAATTTAGTTAATATAAAATTAGGTAATGAAGTGCCTATACAATGGATGTGCCATGATTCTACAAGACGATATAATACTGTAAATAAAATTTATTTTTTTACTAAATGTATAACTTAGTCAATTAATATCCAATAAAAACCGACAAAATTTGTACAAAAAAGCTATAACTGAATTATTCGTAAGGGTAATATTACTAATAACTTATTACAAATAATTTTATTTTTTATAATGTAGTCGAATAAATTACTCTGTTGGTGTCCTAAACCAGATTGCACATTTGCTTCAAGAATAAAATGTGGTAAAATTTTCACAATAAAATGTAATTGTGCAGGTGAATACTGGTAATAAAACATTCTACTTTTAATTAATAAAAGGATAATATTGAATTTATAATTTAGTTTCAATTGCAAACAAGATAATCATGAACCACTCAGTTGTGATTTGATTGAAAAATGGAATAAAATTGTAAAATCGGATTTGCAATCTTCGCTATGGATTGATTCAAATACTAAGGTTGATTTTTTTGTTAATTTTTATTGTGTTGATTGATTTAATTGTGATAAACTATTTTTACTTTTTAATTTGGTTTTTTTCTCGACGAACCAATTGGGCTGCATTTTTTTAAATTTCATTTATTTTATTATTATATTAAATGTTATTTTAAATTGATAGAAATGTCCAAATTGTAAATCAAGCATTGAAAAAGTGGGTGGTTGCGTCCGTGTTCATTGCACATTATGTGGCATTGGATTTTGCTGGATTTGCAATAAAATAACAAACAATCATTACCATTGTAACGTCGCAAGTGGTATAAATCCTTTGGTTTAAATTTAACGTTTTTTTTTAATTTTTTTCTTAGACTCAAAATAAACGTAATGAAACAAGATTTTCAACTTATTATACTAAATACAATGATGAAAGAAATACTCTTAAAACTGAAAATAAATATGATCGAATTTTGAATCAATTACAAACAAAAATATATTTTAAAGATTATGATATCATGAATACGGCAGTCTACATTTTAAAAAAATGTCGACGTTTAATTTCAAATTCTTATGTTTTCGTTTATTTTGTAATGCGAAATACTGATATTGACATTTTTCTAGTAATTTGACTTTTTATGGTTTTATTTTTATTTTAGCTTAACCTCAAAGATTTAGAAAAATCAGTAAAAGATTTATCCACTTGTTTGGATCACGATATTAACTGTAAAAGATATTCCAGAATTCATTTGTTGAATAAATATAAGTATTTTTTTATTTTTAAATTTCGTCACATTGTTTTGAGGTCCCGGTATCGTGTGAAATTTGTGCCGCTATCTAATCATTTACTAGATTAAATTTTTATTTTATTTTAATCAACACTTTTTTCACAGCTTAATATTTGACCTAAATTAGATTTATTTTTATCGTTATTATTTGCAATTTTCGGCCTGTAATAATAATCGACACAAATTTCACGTGACAACGATAATATCACTATTAGACGACCACAGTACAGTGAAACCTGGCTACAATGGATTTTAAAATAGAGTTGTTATAACAAGTAAATTTTAGAAAACAATTTTCGTTGTTATGTTAAAAAACGTCAAAAACAATATTTATTGTCATATCCATGGATTATTATTTTTATTTATTGTAAAAATAAAGTGTCCAGAAAAATACATACTATCACTTTTAGTTTATTTAGTGCGACCATAAGTACGTTATTTTATATTTTATTACGTATTTTTAACGTACTAAATAAAGTTATGAATTTAAATTTTATGTTACCAATTTTTTTATTTATAACTTTTACTTATTTTTACGTATCTATAGTATATATTTTTACATAAACCATTCAAATTCAATATTCATCACCATTCTACTTTGTTATTAATAAAAATCAAGTTAATTGGATCAACATACAAAAATGTATCACAATTTATAACAAAATAAATTTAATTAACCAGATAAATTGAGATGAAATGTTCAATGAATTTGTTGCAGTTGATTTATGTTTAAAAAAATTCTACTATTCCTCCTTGGAAGGATTTTTGATATTATCGATACTAATGAATTCAAAAAATTAATCCAGATTTATTATTCTCTAAATTGCTCAAATATATATGTAGAAAGAGTATTTAGTGTTACTAATAATTATTGGACAGAACATATTTCCAACCTTAGCTTATAAACATTAAAATCTGTCATTATACTTCGAGAAAATTCAAAGGAAAAATGTACTTATGTTTATAAAAATTTGTTAAACGATATTGAAATTTGTAAAAACATTAATTCTAGCAATAAATATAATTAATTATAATAAATATATATTTTATTTTCAGCAATTACTCGTGTTTATCATAAACTTTATGTCTCAATTTATTTATTGTTTAGTTAAACAATTTTTTTATATATTTTTTAAATTTTTGTTTCTAAGCAATATTAGTACGTTAAAAATATGGTCGCACTAGTTTATTTGGAATAAATTTTAAGCCGAAAATATTTGTTGTTATCATAGATAAGTAGTTTTGGTTTTACATTTAACACCAAATAAACTAAAATTGATAGTACGTAGTTTTTCTCACCACTTTACTAAACAGTATTTAAAAATGTTGTAAAACTATGCTTATTGTCATATCCATGGATTATCCACTGTACGCAAGTTGAAAATTCCGCTGTAACATTGAAATCACTAGGAAATAATTTTAGAATCATTTTTCCACTATAACAAGTTCCACTGTAGCCAAGTTTTACTGTACATTAAGGCCACCGTTTTTTGACTATTTTATGGCACATTCTTGGGCAGATTTTGTAGATTGATAATAAATTTTGCTGTAACAACAAAATTTAAAAATTATTGTTTTTCTGATAAATTTTCATTAAAATTTATTTTTTAATTTATTTAAATTGTACTTTTAACTAACAAAAATGAAATTAAATTTTAGTGAATAATAATAAATAAAATATAAGTTGAAATTAGTGTAAATTTACACTAAATTACATTTACATTTTACATGATAAAAATAAAAATAATTTTAAATTTAATTTAGTTTGTATGGTTATCGCCTGTAATACATTTAAGAATGTGCCATAAAACGGTTAAAATGTGATTGACTTTTTGACAATTGTGGGCCCTACTGTATATGTAGTTCTAAGAGTGCGCTAGTTTATATGGAAAATCAAAATCGTCAAAATTATAATTTGTCATATTTTAGTTATTGTAACAAACGTAGAAAAGTTTTGCTGGACCACATTAAAGAAGGGTTTTCAAAAAATTTGTGGACGCTATACGATTAACCTTTTTGTATACAATTTAAATTAATTGATTAAATTTTTAATTTTTATTATAAAATTTTTAAAGCAATCACGTTACCTTCACAGTCATGTCCCATGGGAAAATATTGCAGTTACGTTAATTTGACATGTAACTGAATTGTGATTATTAATTATTGTAAACAATGATTACTAACAAGATTTGTCTTATTAATTTATTGTCATGACATTAATTAAAAATCTTTGTCTTGGAAATGAAAAATATTGACCAATTGAGCAAAATTTATATTAGTATAGTACTATCATCAATAGACTTATTAATTATATTGCATTTATGTATAGTAAATAATTTGAGGAATTGTCGTCAAGTTTCTTACTTGAATAACACGAATTTAATAGCAAATACATTAAAATAAAACTGACCGTTGCAGTTCAATAATTTATTCCAAGTATCAATGAACACAATGAATTAATTCAATTTAAAATTAAAATACATTCACGTAGCTTAGTGGAATGAATCATTATATTGAATTAATATTTAATAAATGGAATTAAATCTAGTAACTAGATAGAAATTTCCAATACACACAGGATATCTTTCGATGATTTTAGGATTTTAGTTGAAAGTCACACAATTTAGTTAACCCGTGAACAATTACTTGAATACAACGTATCATTATCGACGCTCTTTAATCATATGAATTTAGAATTGAACTGTATTTAAAACCTACATATATAACTAATATGTGTAATACTACATTTTATTTCTATTGTATTCTAGTATCAATTCAATTCAACGAAATTAAAAGGTTATTTTTTTAAAAAAGTTAAAATTATTTTAACAATTTTCCCGTGATTTTATAGAATCTTAAATCTTAAAATTTTTTTAATTTTTTAAAATCTTGTATAGTATACAGTTATTAATTGTATATAGTATTTTCAATGTCAATTCATGATAAATAAATATTTTGTGAGCCTATATATTGTTGCTTTTGATTTATCATTGATAAATGTAAACAAAGACTAATAGGAAGTTAAAAAAATTGGTTCCATATTTATATTTCCATAATTCACGTAGCAATAAAAACTTGAACAAACAATGACATGTAACCGTTCATTTCATTTGTACAAAATAAGATTAAATTAAAATTAAACAAAGTACAGGTAAAATTTTTGATTATTTGTATAAATAGGTACCAAATTTGTAGAATTTAATTTTAATCATGTTTAAAACTATTCAATTTTTGAGTCAGGTTTTGAAACATAGGATTTTTCGATTAATGTATGATAATTATAATTTATAAATTATTTGTCCACTCTTATTTATCGCCAATCACTTAAAAGGTTGTATTTACCCCATGATACTCATTTTTGTAAGTAATTATATAAACTCTGTCCAATTAATAAATTCATTAAGAGGTCAATATTGTATGACCCTTCTTAATATATAAACGTAGAAAAATTAGAAAATTTTTCGAAATATAACCATAATTACATTACATATGGCTTGAAACTAGGTGCGGCATTATAAATCTGATTATTTTTTAAACACACAGTTACTCTTTAAAAAATCGCTTACTATATATAGATTGAAAAGCATGTTAGGGTCACGATAAATATTACTAAACAGCAAAATTTAATTTTTTTATGCACCCTAGATCAATTTGTATTTGATTATAATATTTTTGGTAAAAAACTACACATGTAGTCATTTCCAGTTTACCCACTTCTAGTATATCAAAACCTTAGAAATTTTTCACTTCTTTAAATGTGCATATTTAAATCAAAAATTTGGAAAATTATAGTGTTTGACCAAGTATAAAGGGTGTCGGTCACTAATGTGTTAATGTTTTTTAAGAATTGATAATTTTTAATCGACACTAATTAATAGTTTTTACTCTCATCGAAGAATATTGTGTACCAGAGCCGAAACTACCAAGGTCGAAGCCATCGAAAATGAAAAATAGGCCATTAAAAGATTTTTTTACCAACGATGCATTGTAGGACTGTTACAAAATATTACAAATTAAGTCAAGGTTTCCCGGCTCGTAAAAAGTTGAGTAAATCAAATTAAAGTTAATCAAAAATGACCTTATAACATTAATTATTCAAATTAGATAAAAATTTGCGGAGATACTTGCTATTTTAAAAATGACATACAGAAATGTTTTAAAAAAATTAAAACGTAATTTTACTTAATGGAATGTTATCGTCAATGTGTTCGCTATGTTTTGAGTGGTTTTGGGTTGATCGTTGTTTGGTTTTTTACTTCGCATTTTTAAATTCAATTCTACCTCGTTTACTTTTTCTTTTATCCATGTTTAATTCTTTAACTGTCTGATGCAATTTTATGTACTATCACTACGTCTGGAATTTATTTTTTAATTTAAACTTGTATTACAGTAATGTTTCAATTATGAATAATGTACGTTAAATTTTAGTTTATTTAGAAACAATTTTACGCCAAAAATATTTTTTGCAATCATAGATATGTAATTTTAACTTTATATTTAAGTTAAATTTTAACTCCAAATAAACTAAAATTTAATGTACATTATTCATAATCGAAAAATTACTGCATTTTTAAATTACCTGTGAAAGTGTATGAAAATAAAAAAATTAAAGTTTTTCAAATTATGCTGTGTATATCATAGAATACACAGACGTGTGAAGTGAAATTGCTGTGTATAGTATAGAATAAACAGACAGTGAAAGGGTTAAAGTTCTTATAATTTTGTAAAATTATCATTTTTCATTAATAAAAATTGTCTCTGAAAAACGGAAATAAATAAGGTAGAATTGAATTAATTAATTGAATATAATTAAAATACACATTCTTTTCAATTGTTGGAATTAAATTTATCATTCATTTATCCAACTATTTGAGCAAAGAACAACTGTACACTTTAAAAATACAGATTTCAAAATGATCGTTTTTAAATGAAGAATTTAACTTTATATCTGACAACTCTGCATAGAGATCAAGTTGATCAACACAAGACAACTCAAACCATAGCTACAATATCTTATAACATCCGAATAAATAGTTATTTTTTAATTTTCGTAGAACATTTTTGTATGAAATGAAATTTTTAAAATGGCAAGCGTTTCCACTAAAAATTATCCCAAAATCATGTTTTTTTGAGTGTAGCCATAAAACTGTCATATACGATTTTATCAGCCCCTGGACCATAAAATTTCCCAAAAAGTACTAAAATTCACACCCCTAATAAGTTGTTTCATATAGCACTAGCCACTTTTCTAAGGCACTTGACTTGATGATTTTAATTTAACGGAATAATAAAGGTGATATTCAAGAAATATCACTTTTTTATAGCTTATTTTGGAAAAATAAGGCTCCATTTAAGAAAAATTTCATCGTGCCCTCGAAGAGGGTATCGGGTACGGTAGGTTCGACACTGTTGTGTACCCCTGCATTAATTTTTTTCTTAATTTTGAAAACAGTGACACACGGTTGATAGTCTCAACTTGAGATACACTATCTATAGATCAGTTGTTTCCGATTGGGTTCCCTGGACCCCTTGGAGTCTAAAACTATATGTCTGGGGTTCATTGAGATTCAAATTAAATATATAAAAATTTTTATCAACTTTTGTTTATTTTTATAGGGGAACTTTTAATATTTATCACAACTTGCCGGATGTTGAGAATTTATCTCAAAGTCTAAACGACGTTATTATTTCAAAAATACCACTTTTCATAAAATTTGATAAAAAATATTATTTCAAACTCTCAATGAAAAATTGAGTTTTACCAAAATTTTTTTGAAAAATCTTTTTTCCAATATTTTTTTGAAAAACACGATTTTACCCAATCTTGTGAGAACAAACCTTTAATTTTTTATATTTCATGTTGTCATTGGGATTCAAAAAATGTAGGTCTAGCTATAAAGCTATAGGTTATACTCAAGATTCAAAAATGTTTCTCTTGTTTTTAGTTACAAAAATTTTATCAAAATATCGTTCTAAATATTTGCGTCACCTAATTATTAGGTATTAATACTAACAATATAATGATGAATTTATCGCTCACAAAACTAAAAACTTTTGAGATTCAGAGCTATACTTGCTATAATTTATAGACTGCAAGTTGCAGTGATAATAAATTGTGATTAATGACGAATAACTTTATTGATGACATGTGTATAATAAAATTATAACGATTAAATTATAAGGATACAATACCAAACAATACTACAGTAGTATCAGTCCATCTGCTATTGATCAAGGCTATACATGTAGTAGTGTAATTGGATCGCACGTAAGTTACTTGAAGTACTAGTCTGTTTGAGTAGTACCATTGAAAAATGAACAAGTACATTTTCGTTGAAAAATTATTAGATGAGCTATCAAAAAATAAGTAAATTACTAGTACTAAATAGGTTAGAAAACTGTGCCGTTAGTACAATCAAAGAATTTGCAATTAAACGTATTAATTATAAAATTTGCGTGTTAATTACGATGTGCCTAGGAAACGTATTTTAAGAATCAGGAAATGTTTCTGTATTGTTGATAATATTAATTAATATTTTAGGATAATTGTTCGAGTATTGCAATTAAATATGAAAATTGTGTATTGGAATAAAAGTACAAATTGTTATCACTTGTAGATTTGAATCAGTGAAGCCAATTTCTGCTGATTAATCCTTAGTCTATACGTTCCAGCAAATCCTATATATATATATATTTTGAATGAATCAGGAAAAATTTCCATATTATTCGGGTGAAAGTAATCCAAATTTTAAATTTAATGAAATTCCTATCACACTGGAAGATGCCAAAATTGACGATACTGAAGAAATAACTGAACTCATGGAAAACCATAGACTTGAAATTATGTCACCTGGAACCACAATGGAGGAATCCAATGAAAATTGGGGGAAAGCACCAATTAACCAAAGCGTGATTTGGGACACGTCCGAACTGGAATTGCCGTCAATTAGGTACATAGATACCAAGCACTTTTTATATACCAATACCGGTACTCAAGTCTGGGAAAAAGACGGTTCAATCAACGAATATAAAATTATTGCACCATTGAAAGAAAACTGTGATAAATTGCTTGTTATTAAACAACAAACTCCTGTCCCGCCCATCAATTATGCTGACACTGATTTTAAAATGTGGTCTGGTCCATCATGTCCAAAAAATTGCAAATGCAGGCTCCATTATTCTCATGTTTATAAAGAAAACGACCGATCTTTTAAAACTGATTTGCAAAAGAGTTATAAACCAAAAAAATTTGTGCTAAAACAAAATGACAGTAAAAACAATTGTAAAAAATATTTCGATCAAAACGCAAATACATTTACTCAACCCAAAAACTACAGTCAATCGCCAGTTAGTATTAAAATAGACACCAATTCCAATGAATGGAACCAAGCACAATTTTCAAACGCTCAAAATTATAAAATATGGAATTGTTCGAATAATGAAAACATTAACTCTCAAAACCCTGAAAACTTAGAACCTTCCAACTCAAAAAACACTTTCGGTCAGACTTTTCAGCCGAAAATCAGGTATAATGTTCAAACTTTTTCTAAACAGGATCAAGTCCTTGAGGTAAACCGTGCCTCTCAATTGTTTAACATGAATGTAGATGAAATGCGTAAGATGTACGAACATCAAACCTCTGTTCAAACTCCTAAATTTGCAAATTCATCACCAAATAGGGTCGATAGACACGCTAGTCCTTATAGTCCATCTCAAAATACAGTTTCAAATGAGTCAAGATTTTATAACAAATATGGTTATGATAAATTTACGCCAAATCAAACTTTTCTAAACCAAAAAGTTGACAATATTTATCATCAAACTCATAAAAGGATCCATCACGGTACAGCCGACGCTCTTAGTAATGAGATTTATAATTTACAAAATTTTTTAAGTGAGTTAATGCACAGGGAAAAAATTTTACGTGATAAATCTAGTACATTTACCTCTCAATCATCCAGTATTGAATTGGATGAAGAATTGAAAAATATCGTGTTCCAAATGAATAAAATAAACCAAGATCTCAGGGAAAAAATTTTTCATTATAATCAAATGTCCTCTCAATTTCAATCAAAAAATCAAGACCGTTATCCAAATTTTCAACCCAGTATTCCAAATTCTAATGTTAGTCACGATAAATCAAAAAATTATCAATCTCCACAAAACAGTTTTATTTTTTTTAAATGTATTTATGATTGTTTAGAAAAATATGAAAACAATACACCAAATTTACAGCAATATGTACCTGAACCTGTACAAGACACTGCGAGTAAAAATAGCTCACTTCGACCAAAAAACGCTTTGCCTTTCAACATATTTTCTAAACTTAACCAATTCAGTCAAGATTGTATTCCATTTGTTCTTTTGACCAATATTTTTGTAGTTTTGTTTATATTTATTTTTTTGTAACTTTTATTTAGACGGAATCCGATCAATTAATGCATAGAATTGCCGATTATGGTGTTTTACGTTCCTATTTCTATGACAAAATTAATTTAATGTCTTTATTCCGATTGCAAACATTTTCTGAGACGATGAATTTTCTTAAAAATCATACTAATGTGTTCAACGACTCGGTCCAAGTCAACATATTGAATATGAATGAAGTATTACAATTTTGCAAATATCAAAAAATTAATAATAATATGCAAACATATGATAAAAGTGATGACAATGATCAATATCCTAATCAGAATCTTCGGAATTATAATTGGAATTGATTTATATTTTATTATAATCAGTTCATACGGGTATATACTGGTAATCTTGATTGCTATTGTGGTGCTTTTGATTTCAATCTTGAGTTAATCCTATTTATTTTATTATTATTTGAACTTGTTTCAATTTGTCAAATTAAAATTTCATTTATACAATTTCATTAAATAAATTTGCGCGTTCTTATCGTGTATATCTATACGTGTTTTTATCTATTTTTCAGTTTCAGAATTTGAGTCCTTTAGGGTCAAAAACCCAATACCCCCTTTTGTTTAAAAAAAAATCAGCCCAAAATTTCAATAAAACATTCATTGTGGAACGCGTTTTAAAATCATTAACATTGTCGATAATCTCAGCCTCAGAAACGCATACCTTTATGGTCAAAACCACAAAAATTACTCTTTGTTTTAAAAATGAAATATATCCTAAAATTTTTTTAAACATAAATTTTGGGATAGTTTTTAAAATCATAAACGAAAACCTCAAAAAAGATAATTTTCACGATCAAAACCCCACATTACCTCTTTTTTTTAAAATGAATCAGCCCTAAAATTTAAAAAAAATTACAGATGGTATAGTTGTATCCTGTTAAGAGATATCCAAAATATCAATCTGAATAAGTGCTGCCTTTACGGTCAAAAAAGCATTTTAGTATTCATATATTTTTTTCCGAACTATTTTATTAAAAAAAAAATGTTTATTATTATGTATTATTAAAAACGAAAATTAAAACAAAAGATTATTCTGATAAAGCTTATTCCAGTTGATATAAATACAAAATTTAAAATGTAAATATTGATCCTACAATTTCAAAAAAAATGTGCATTAAATCTATATAATTTGATTCCTTCGCAATTTTTAAATTTTCATTTCCAAAACATTTTGTTTAAAATTTAAATTAAGACTACAACAACGATTACTAAAAGTAATACAACTTTTTTATTATAATTTTTATATTTATTACAATCCTTTGCAATATTGGTAAAATTCGACTGAAATATGTTTATGAAGTGAAGATTCGGTTAATTATTGATACATAATGGGTATTTTTAAGTATTTATTAAATTGGTACTGAATATATATCATCACATTGAAAATGACAAAGTTGGATTTTATGCTATTTATAGCAATTTTTAGGATTGGACTGTTTTTACTTAATTTATTATACACACATTCTGTCTAATAAATTAAAAAAATGGGATAAAATTGTTTTAAAAATCCTTTACGTAAATGTTAACATAATAATTTTAACGTGGAATAATTCACTTTAAATTAAAAGTTAATGTGATATGACGGGTACACGTGTAACAAGTTCGGAACCACTTCTTTAAATAATTTATAATAGTGAATAGTAGACTTTTTATGTTAAATTTACTTATTGAATTTATTTTTCTGGTAGAATAAAAATATCCGCTTTCGGCAGAGCTAGGATGCTGTTTGTACGAAGTACATAACCGTCAAACTAGTTGTTAATAAAATTATGTTTTTTTAATTTTGATGTATTGTTTCGATTAAACTGGTTTTGTTATAGCGAAACTAACGTTTTCGTTTATGTTAATTTTTAATTGTAAAACGCATTAATATAGTAAATTCTTGTTTTATATTCATTTTTACCACTAATTTTAATTTTATTACTGTTTCTATTTTTATTAATACATAATACCTCGTTGGTAAATCTTATTACCAATTTGTTGAATAGTATCGAATATGGTTAGTTTATATTTGGGGTCGTGTTTTTAAAATATCTTTAAAATTTAGAGTCAGAAAAAACGAAAACAAAAAGCAAAAAATAATTATCAAAAAACTAAGGTTATTATGCCTGTTTTTGTTCATTATAATAATTATTTAATACCACATATATGTATTTAATCTTTAAAGTTATTAATATTTATGAAAAAAAAATCGTAGTAGGCTTTTTAAGTTTTTTACTGTAGTTAGTTATGAAAAAAATGATAAGAATAATGCCACATTTGAATATGAAAATTTTGTCTTGTCTTTTTTCAGTATCTACCATTCGAGTTAAAGAAAAAAAAATTTGATAATTTATTTTTAGTTATTTTATTTTACATGTTAATAATATTATAGACCATGGATAAGTTGGAATCGAAGGGTACTATTGTTTAATGATTATTTATTTTAGTATTCAATTTAGAAGTTATGAATAAAATGTATGTACCACACTATTCAGAGAAAGTGTATATTAAAGATGTACCAATAATGTATTTATATTACTTATTGGGTTTTTCTTTGTTTTATACAAAATATACAATGTAAATCAGGGTTTTTAAACTTTCATCACCTGAATTATTTTTATTTCATGACAAACTTTACACAATTTGAAGAAAGTTTGCTACAAGTAGATAGTTTTAAATATAAAAATAGAGATATAGAATGAACAAAAATTTTTTTTATAAATTCATAACTGCAATGTTAACGTTTTATCTATTATATAAATGATTTTTAAGGACCACCACAATTTTTTGTGAACCTCGTGATGAATCGCTGATTAAGTCTGTAAGTACGTTAAACCTAGTACAGGGTATTATGAAAATGTTCTTTTGGGTTAAATGAAACTAGTTTGCTTCGGTTCGATTAAATTGTGTATTTTTGTTGTGATAAATTTAGATTTTTTCTTTCAATAAGCTGATTTGTTCTTGTAGTTTTTGGTTAAATGGAGTTGAATAACATCATTTTGTCTTGTAAGGTTTGAATATTGTCGGTAAAATTGAATTTTTTTTCTAGGTTTGTTTTAATGATTTTTATTTGTTTGATAAAGTAATTTTTTACTTCTAAAATTCATTTAGTTTATTAGATTTTTAATTTAGTATTTTAAGTTAATTTAGATTTTTTTCTGAAATTTTTTGATTAATTAAATAAGTGGTTTTTTCTCATAAAATTTAGTTTACATTTTTTTTTCTAAAGTAGTTAATTTATAATTTTTGTTACATTGGATAAGTGGTTTTTTACTTGTATATTGGTAAATTTCAATTTTTTCTTTTAGAGTTGTATAAAGTGATTTTTGTTTAAATGGTTTTTTTTGAGATTGATAAAAGTGAGTTTTTCCTTGTAAATTGGTAAATTTAGATTCTTTTTTAATGAAATTGTTTCTTACAATAAAGTAATTATATTATTTTTGGTTTAATAGATTTTTTCCTTAAAAATTGGTAAATTTTGATCTCATTTTACTGTGATTCAAAAAATATACGTTACAGTGAGTAAAATCATAATAACATTTTGACGTCATAAAAGCAAATTAATTTATTCATCAATAATTTTATTTTAGTAAAGATGTGGAAAAGTCGATTAAAATAGAGTCTAAAATTGCTAATAATGGTGAAAACATAAAAAATGTTGAAACTGTTGATATTAATCCGAATAATGATATAAACAGTTTACAAGAAAACGTAAAATACATAAAGTCAAAACCTACGAATTCTGAATCACTTGATGAACTTCCTGAAAAACCGATTCAACAACTACAAAACTTGGTAAATCCTCTATATGATTCTGAAAAAAATCCCATAAAATCAGATAAAGACTATAAAAAGGAAAATTTAACAAAATCTAAACCTAACTTGGAAAAAATGACGCCTAAGGTTAAAATTAATGAGAAGGACATAGATTTTGGTATGTGGGAAACGAAACGAAATTTTATAGATAACAATCCATTTTATTCAAATGAATTTAATCCAAAACATTTAATAAATAAATATAATCAAAGACAACAGAAATGTGATAGAATGGATCAGAATATGGAAAATAAGGAAATTTGTCAAAACTCAAAAGATAATATGATAAAATATTGTAATACTAATGTGCACCAACATGGAAACTATTTAAATTTTAAAGTTCAAAATTATGCACCTAGAAAATTGATTGGATTGATGGATATTAATTTCGGACGAAATCAGCAGCATCTTTATAACCAACATCAACTGGTCAATCAACAAAGACCACATCACCCAAAAGATATCAAAGAACATGAAAATAACAGTGAGAACAATTTAAAAAGATTTCATCTCAATGGGGATAAAAGCGAGAACTCCAATACAAGTAATGGAGATTCTAAAAAATACCATATAAATGTAAGCGGAAATCAATTTTCTAATAGACAATGCGAATCTCTAGGCAATGATGTAGCTAGTAACACGGAAAAACCATCCATTCCTAAAAATAATAAAGATGTGTACAAACATCTGGACCACGAATCACTCCGTAAAATGTCTGAATCACGTTTTCCAAGCTATGTATCTAACGCACAAAATTATAGTTTAAATACCATTCGTTTTGAAAATTATAATACATACCAAAATGAAAGTCTTATCCAACATTCTGTTCAAAATCAATTACTAAATCTAATTCAAAATCAAGGTACACTTACAAGAAACTTTCCTCCTAATGCGCATGAAAGTGACAACCTGAAGAATTTGGATTTATTGAATCAAAACTACAATCAGAAACGGCCTGAGAATTTTGAGTTGTTGTATAATGGAAAAAGTATGGAAAATATATCGCGACGGAAATATTTTGGCCGCCCCGAAAAAGATTTGGTAGACTTGTGCCGTGAAGAACAATCAATAGTTGACGAATTTAGTACTAGTCATTTAACAAAGAACGGATATTATTATCTTGAAAAACAATTGCAAGAAATTCGATTTCAAAAAGAGCTCATTAATGAAAAAATTTTAAATGGAACGAATATTTATAATCAAAAAACGGAAGCAGAAAAAATGACCTCCAATAACTGGCATCCCATTGTTAACCCCAATTTTAATCCCCATCCTAATATGAATTTCAGCAATTACAACCTTAATGAGGGGTTTAAATTGGGTGCAAATGGACTGGGTAAGATTATATTTTTTAGCATTTCATAGTGTACATTGGTACAACTAGTTATTAATCATGTATACATTTTAGAGTTGCAAAACAAAATCTCTGTAGCAGAAAAGTATCTTCCTAAATTGGAAAATACACCTCAACATTCCATTAGACCTAAAAATTTCATACCCGTGCACATATCGATGAAGTTGCGATATTATGACCAGGAGAATATTCCTTTTATTATTCTAACAAATATTATGGTACATTTTAATTTTTTTAATTATTTAATCTGTAGGTGGATGAAAATATACTTAAAGAACGTATAAACGAATTTGGACATTTAACTACTTATTTATATATTGAAACTCGATCGTTAGTTATATTTAGGCTTCTATCATATAAGGAAACATTGTATTTCCTACGAAATTCTCAGTTGTTAATAATGGATTCTGTACATATGGATATAATGAGCGAAGCCACTGCATGTAATACATTTGGTGGTAATCGTAGTTATCCTGTGCAAGACAAGGGTCCATGAAAAAGTTTAGTAAAAATATCAAAATTTAGCAATGTATTGTTTTTATTCCTTTTGAAATTGTATTACATAATTGTATAAAAAATAACCTATTTATTAATTGTAAAATTACCATATTTAATATTTTTAAATAAAAATTTTTTTACTTATATAATATGCTTTGTGTGTTATCATTTATTTCAATAACTACCAGTCTTAGCATTTTGTTAAGTCCACATTCCAATTACAGTTTTTCCGGGATGTTATCAAAATAAATTTCAACCACCCAAACTCACATCTTACAAGTCAAAAAGCTAATTGCCCTTTTTTTGAAAATAAAACGAGTTCGAGAACTTAATAAAAAAAATGATTACTGATTTTAAAATCATAAATTAAAATGTAAAAAAATATATCTTCAGGGCCCAAACCACAATTTACCATTTTTTTATTATGAAAACCTAGAATTTAAAAAATTTTACAGGTGGTACAGTTGTATCCGTTAACACAAAAAATTTCAATCCAAATAAGTGACGACTTCACGATCAAAAAAGCATTTTAATATTCATATATTTTTTTCTGTAATATTTTATTAAATCAAAAAATGTGAAATAATTAACCGTCCAAAAATTACAAAAACATTATTCTGATAGAGCTTATTCCAGTTATATAAATAAAAAATTTCAATCCCATCAATCTACGCATTTTCGGGTGAAAAAATAATTTTTAATATATTATCAACCAATATTTTTCAAATATTTCAATTAAAATAACAATATTGATCTTATAATTTCAAAAAAAGTGCATTGAATCTCTACACATTTCCAATAAAGAAATATGGGTAAAAATCTATATAATTCATTCCTTCGGAATTTTTAAATTATCATTTTCAAAACATTTTGTATCAAATTTGAATTAAAACTACAACAACGATTACTAAAAGTAATACAACTTTGTTATTACAATCCTTTGTAACATTGGTAAAATATGTTTATAAAATAAAGATTCCGTTAATTATTGATACAAAATTGGTATTTTTAAGTATTTATTTGTGGAAAATTTATGAAGAGGATAATAATTTTCATCGAAAAAATTGTTAGAATATGGGTCTACTTTCGATTCAAAACGGAAATCTAAATTTTTTTTGTAATAGTTGTTGAGTTTGTAAATTTGATATGCAAAAACTACTAGAACATGCTCCACTTTCTTCATGAGAATCAATTTGCATTTGAAGAAAAGTTTCATCTTCGTCAATTTTTATTTTTTTATCATTAATGTTATCCCAATTTTGTTTAAATTTTTCATGGTAGTTCGGATTTTTTAGATAGAGCGCATACTTGTTCATTAAATCTTTAAGTTTTACTTATACTAATCCTAATGGAATCGGTCCCAGAGTGCACTTAATCCGTAAAGAATATAGTTCTATTGCAGTTTTATCACAGTAATAAGATTTTCGTTCTGAGTTATTTTCCCATTACTTTTTTTATAGTAGGTAATCTCGATAAATTACTAAGCGGTTCACTAACCACTACTCCATAAAAATGCGTCCACTTCATACTTTTTTTAAATACTTCATTTTTGGATCTCGACATTTTAATTTTATATCATTAATTATAAAATTAATAAATAAATAAAATAGCGTAATAAAGTATAGTTCACATTTTTAAAAATAAAAATATCATAAGTGTTTTTAATTTCAATTAAATGAATTAATTTTCACATATTCGTGATCAGTGCATAAAAACACACTTATATGCAAATATACTTTTCGATCTTTAAAAAAGTGGACACCCTAATATACATGTATATTTTTTTTAATATAAAAACATAATTTATCAGATAACAAAGATGAGTAAATAAATAAATAAAGTGAAATTACCAAGCGACATTACTTAAGAATAAAGTAAATTGTTCCCGATGTATACCTAACCTTTTAAGGGCATCATCAATAGTGTGCAGTACAAGTTGGCCATTCATATTACTATCAATTTTTTTACAATCGAATAGCATTAATTTCTGAGGGTTTTCTAATGTACCAACCATAACATTAACATATTTAACACCATTTAAATCTGTCCCATCCAACATCATCAATATCAACTGATTTGAGCCACACAGTTTAATTCTTTCAATTTCATTCGAATATAATAGGTCAACTTTACCACGACAGTTATTTTCAGATAATAACGGTTTACCTATATTGATAAATAATTCTTATCTTTTAAGTATTTTTGTATAGAAATAACAGTATTTAAAGATTTGTGTTTTGATGAACCTCTATGTACTTGTACATAATGTAATTTATCAAACGAGACATTGCAATTACATCTTAAACAAAATAAATTGTTGTCTATCATTTTAAATTCAGTTGGATAAAGTTTTAGAATATTGCTGATTTTTTTTTTTGTCTCGATTTTGGAATTTTTGGCATACTTAAATATCAATAGTACAAAAAGTAA
>LWCA01000407.1:0-28672 GCA_001642005.1 Intoshia linei | reverse complement strand
TGGGGTTGTTTAACATCTTGCGGGAAAGTTATGATTAGGAAATTGGACCATACTATTAATAGCGATTCTTATAAAAAATTTTTATTTGAAGATGTATTTACTCAACTAAGTAACATAATTCCTGGCTTTGTCTTTCAACAAGATAATCATCAACTCGTTTTATTTTCAAAAAAAAGACAATTGTTTTTTTGACCAGTAACATGGAGTTTTTGAGGTTGAAATTTATCTTACAAACACCCGGAAAAAACTGTAATAGAAGTGTGGACTTTATAAAATTTTAAGACTGATAGTTTTTGATATAAATGATAACACACACAGAGACAAACAAAGCATATTATATGAGTAACGATTGTTATTTAGAATTATCCCAAACAATACTGAAATTGTTAAATCTGTAAATAATGTACTACAAACCTACAGTTCTAGTGTATGGAAAAAGGTACCTCTGATTGCACTAAATTTACATTTATCTTTTAATAGATTGAACCACACATGCAAGAAATGAATATAGACGGTGAAATTAAAGAAAATTGGGATAATTTGGTTAAAATGTTGACGAGAAATGTTTTTTCTTCTTCAGTTAACATGACGGTAATGAATTGTATGAGTATAAATATAAATGTTCTAAATCCAACCATTTAATATATTTAAGACATCAAATAAATTTGAATTCAATGATTTATCTGCAATTTTTTCCAAATCAACAATTTCAGCCATATCTACATACATTTCAGAAGATATTGATGCTATTATGATGGTATAATTTTTAATTTATGTTTAAATTGTAAAATGTGGAATGTACATTATATACAAAACTAGCTTGACTATTATATACTTGGTACAAATAGTATCTAGCTTTGCCGAGGGAGGATTTTTTTAATTCTACAAAAATATAAATTCAATAATAAAATCTTTTTTGAATATTTTTTTATAATTATACGACTTTTAAGGGTAACACAAAGCCATTAAATTTTTAGATAAGTAAAGGATTAGTTATATATAATCGCACGTATGGTGGATTCTGTAAGAAACAACATGGAAGTTTTAAAAAATAATCCTCACATCCATAACGGTCAATTTCTACTTTTTTTGAAATTGTAGGATGAATTTTATCATTTACTAATTACTAATTAGTAATTACATGTTCATTTAAAAATTAGAATTTGAAAAATATTGGTGGAAAATATATTAAAAATTATTTTTCACTGTGAATTCATAGATTTCTCGTTTTGAAATTTTGTGTTTATATCAACTGGAATAAGCTGTATCAGAATAATCTTATTTTTTAATTGTAGGACCGTTAATTATTTCAATTTTTTGTTTTAATAAAATAGTTTCGAAATAAAAAAATGAATACTAAAGTGCTTTTTGACCGTGAAAGCGTCACTTTGTCAGATTGAAATTTTTTGTGTGTGTTAACTGGATATAACAGTATCATCTGTAATTTTTTTTAAATTCTAGATCTGTTTTCATTTTTTAAAAAAAGGGTAATCTTGGGTTTTGTTCGAGAAAATATACTTTTTTAACGTTACCATTTATGATTGAAAACTGCCATTTAAAAATTATACCAGAATTTATGTTGTATAAAATTCTAGGCCTTTTTTCATTTTTACAAAAAAGGGTCATTTGGCGTTTTGGCCGTGAAGATATGCGATTTTGAAATTGAAAATTGAAAAAAAGGTACATTGGGCTTTTGACCTTGAAATATTCAATTTTTTAGATTTAAATGTATCGTACTTTTACCCGGAAAAAACTGTAATAGAAATGTGAAATTTTAAAAATTCTAAGACACTTAGTTATTGAAATAAACTATAACAGACAGGCAGACAAACAATTGGTTATATATAAGTTAGGATAATGGATCATTCACTATTCGAATTACGCAAAATTTTGAATTCCCGATTTTGTCGAATAGTGGAGGCACACTGAACTGTATTTTAATAAAAATTTGTTAATTTGTATTATTTTAGTATACAAAATCTTTATTCTCTTATTTTCGGGGAAATGCAACATTGGCATTCAATATTACATATGCTTTATTGGAATTCTTAGTTGAAAGTGGATCAACTTTTTTCAATTGGATAATTTCATTTGTAATTAATAATCATTGTTATAATCAACAACTTTTTTGATGTCTAATTTTTTTTATTATATTTTATTGTGTAGGAGTGGTTCTTAAACTATGATGGATTATAAAAATAAAATGCACCTTAATATTTTACTCATTCCAGAGTCGAATCTACCGTACTGAAATCTTCAACGAGAATCTACGAACTTTTCTTATAATGGGGCATCTTTTTTCCCAATTGAACATTATTAAAATATATTTTTGAATATCATTACATGTATTTTGTTGGTCAAATATAAAGTGTTAATCCACGCCACCCTCATAAGTAGTGTCTACATACATGTATATGACATTATGCATCGTTGCGTAAATAATTTTAGGGACTTGTTTTTTAGTTTTGGGGCTGGAACATTCGTTGAGCTCTATCCCATTCCATCAAAATTTTACAACCCGATTTATAATTCATAATGATTTAAGGTTGTTTTTTTTTAAGCAAATAATAGCCATGGTTCAACATATAATGAGTGATTATTAATAACATAAGGTTGGGAACATTTCATTATAAATCATGCTTAGATTATAATATGTACTAGTTTACATTTTGCATAAGAACCGGTAGTGGTTGCATATTCTGTATATCCCTTTTGTAGTTATATAATTTAACAATATAATATTGTTGATATCTATCCATAGAGCATATTTATGACAACTCTTTTTTATGTCATTTTGTCGGAGCGCAACATTTTAACTGATATGGAATGGAACAATTCAATATTACAATCATATATTTGCAGACATCTTCAAAAATCAATACATGTGGCAATAAGGCATTTTATTTAAAATGTTAAATTTACAAGTTTTATTTTAGATCTGTATTTATAGTTTCATTTAAAATGGCCTCATTCTATGGTCTTTACACTTGGTTAACTCATTCTATATTTGATTTAACGTTTGTCTTTCTTCCTGCAGGTAATTTAGAGTTTATTAATTTACATTTTATTAATAATAAATTACTATTTTAGTAATAGCCTCCATTTTAGCAGTTATACCGATAGTAATTTTAACATTTTGTATTTTTACCTCTAATATATGATAAAATTAGGTTGGTTCATATTGGGCAGTTATTCCTGGAGTAATTCAATTACTATTTATTCATGAAAACGGTTTTTATTTGTCGATTGCTTTAATTATGCTTCATCTACTTCCAATGTACATAATAGACAGTTCAATCTATTCTGAAATCAAAATGTTTCATTGTTTTTAATATTTTTTAAAATTTTTTAGTATACATCCATATCTGACTGGTTTGGCCATAATTGGAGGCGTTTATTCGTTTGGATTTGAAGGATCAGTCATTGGACCACTGTTGTTGGTAATAATGATTGTCATCATTGATGTGTATAAAAAATTAATGTCTAATGATTCTAATCCTTACAAATCATACACCAGAAATGCTTCATTTGGCTAAATTCTTCCATCAAAGACTTACAATATTTATTACAAAATGTATAAAAATAATAATTAAATAAATTAAGATTGATTTGTATCAGTTTCATACGTATTTTTTATTTTTTCGTTTATCAAGTGTCTATATTTTTGATTATGGTTTAGCTTGGCTCTCATTTCAATTGATTTACTGTTACCGTAAAATAATTTTATTATCGATTGATAATTTTCTTTGGTGACTTGTGATAATTTTGGTAGGCCTATTAATACATATTATTCATACACTTTATGCGTATTTTAAAAACAAATTACACTGTAATATATAGTTATTTTCACGATCGAAATCACAGATTACTCTTTTTTTAAAAAATTAATTATCTTGAATTTTAAAAAAAATACAGCTCATATTGTTATATCTACATTGTATTTAACATGTTCAAAATTTTTTAATCTCACAACGGGACGCATACCAGCAAAAAAGCACTTTGGTATTTGAAATTTAAACCTCACAAATCCATTCCAGATGAAAAATAACTCAAATTTTTAAATAAACTAATTAGTGAATGTAAAATTAAAATATTCATTTTATAATTTCAAAGAAAGTGGGAATTCACCGTTATGGATGTAATGATTACCTTTTAAAACTTCAATGTTCTTATTTACAGAATCCACCATGCATAAACGAGATTTATATTTAGTTGTTTCAATTCTGGAATTTATTGCCCTTTGCCGCAACATTTGTTGCGTTCTATCGTGTAAATTTAACTTCATTTGAGGTGTTTTGTGAACAAGCTAAAAATCATTTAATAAAAAATTTTCTGATACAAATAATAATATATAATTAAATACCACATGAATATCATCCATTTGTTTTAATTCCTGTTCCAAAGCATTCATTTTATTTTCATCAATTACCAATTTTTTATACCAACTTTCACTATTTAGTATATAATCTTGGTTAGATTTTTTAGTCACTCTTAAATGTAAAAATTTTCTAATCTATTTAAATTTTGATTTAAAAAAAAAAACAAGTACACCAGCGTTTCCCAACCACCCATCCGCATCATTTTTAACAAATCTCCGAAGAATATGTAATACAAATTAAATTAAATTCTACCTCGTTTACTTTTTATTTTATCGATGCTCAAAATTCTTATAATTTTATAAAAATTATTATTTTTCATTAATAAAAATTTTCACTAAAAACAAAAATAAATGAGGTAGAATTGAATTTAAAGGTGCAAAGTGAACAACCAAACATGAAGATCAACACAAGACCACCAATTCACTCCCCTAATGTATATCATGCTAAAAATTTAATTTTAATATAATTTTCTGAAAAATCACTCCCATGACAGAAATTTACACATCATTGAGAACCACAGTAATAAATTTTTTATATAAACTACCACATTTTACAGATTCATAAAAATGTTGTTACACTTCCACCGGTCCACAAGAGTAAAAAGGTTGGAAAACGCTGTACTAGATACAATGCCGTGGAGAAACAGCTGAAGCCCGTTATATAATTTTTTTTTTAAAAATGAGATGTCTATAGACTCTATACATTGTTTAATCGATCGTTTATTGACTAAAAATTAAAAATAACTGTTATAAATGGATTGGTCATAATACGTTTCACATACATACGTACTTAAGAAATTTTCCAATATTACCTATTAAAATTAATTAAAATAATATGGCACATCTGATTGTGGGCCCGGACCATATGATACCTATCTCTCTCCACAGTCATGAGTCACGACTCGTGACTAATAATAATAGTAATAATAATAGAACAATTACTGATTTTTGAATAACTATTGCAGCTTTAATGTTTAATAAACAGTTTTTTTCAAAATGTAATGATTTTCTAGTAATATATCCTCTCCAGAATTTTTGAATTATTATAGCAGCATCATTTTTTAAATTATCCATATATTCTCTAATATCCACTAATATTAATTAATAAAATTTAAAATAAATTTTACTAGGTTTTAAAGCCACCATGTTTCTATAAATTTTTGAGTTTAAATTTCTACATTTCATGTTAACATTAAAATAAAATTCTAAATTTTTTTCGTATTTTTCCTTATTTAATTTTTTAGCATTTTCTGACTTGTGTTTCCATAATCTGCAATAATTTATTAAATTTCAAATCACTTTTTTTAACATTTTTTTAAGGTTAATTAGCCTAAGCAAATGTAATACAAACATATATGATACTTTACATCAGAGGTTTCAAAACTTATTTTGTCTACCGCCCCTTTTTAGTAATATATTTTTTCAACTCCCCTTGAAAAAAATTGAACAATGGATCTGATAATGATCCACTAATTTTTTTTTATTTCTGGTTTTATGTCAGTCAACATCAATCGTTGCATAAATCTATGTGTGGAAAAAATTTTCTTTTAACGTTTTGATTATTTTTAAAACCGCCCGCCCCTACATTCGCTCTCTAACTGCATTAATCGCTTCTGGGACGATATTTCCTACTTTAGAAACCCATGCTTTAAATTTTACATTGTAAAATACTGTATTATACCGATAATATCTCTGTATTGTGATGCAACTTTCTTTTTGCTTCTTGAGCTTACATCTTGATATAAACCCTCTTATAATTGATTGGATTTTGGCTGAGTTATTGTGTAAATTCTAAATTTTGATTATATTTGGCAATTTTTTCATTATTTTGATAAAAAAATATTACATTTTCCTCAGTGATTTTGATTTTTCCGGAATTTAATAATTTAATTAACTTGTTTACGTATAAACTACCCGCTTTATCTATGTAATTTTCTAATAATTCGATAAGATTACTAGAATTAAAATATAAATGAAAATTTTTATTAAGTACAAACTTGTAATAAAAAAAAACCTATAATTATCAGAACATAACAGTACTAGAGCAGGTCGAGATTGTTGAATAAACAAGGAAATTATAACAATATATGAACTAAAAATATATAAAATATATTTTTATTATAATGTTCAGGCCCTGTATCACAGGGTTACAATTCAAAATAACAAACATGTATGAAACTGTAAAATTGCCACTATTTAGCACACTCGTATTAACCCATCATTGGGAATCCCTACCATAGCCAATAAGTGAATTAATGTAATGATAAAGTTATATCCTTTACTTATATAAAACTGAATGCGTGTGTGTTATCGTTTATTTGAAAAATTAACATTCTTAGAATATATTGTTAAAAAACATTTTCTAATACAGTTTTAGCGTCATGTTTTAATGCAAGTTTAATTTGCCGAAATGGAGTTCTTCAAGATGAAAACCCAGATTTCCCTTTTTTTTTAAAAAATAAAATCAACCCAGTATTTAAAATAATATAAATTCTGAGACGCGTTTTAAAATCATTAACATTATAGTAAATATCAAGTCTCAACCTCAGAAATTTTTTTTCACCCAATTTTTCAAAATTATCTTGAAAATATTTAAAAAATGTTCTGTTAAACCCCTATCAAATGTTGGCACCAAAATTATCTTCAAAATCTTAAAAATGGGGTAAAAAACTTGCCTTGAAACCGCTACCAAATATTGATTTCAATATTATTTTTAAAATCTTTAAAAATTGGGTGAAAAAATTTTTCTTTAAACAAACTAACAAAAATATGATTAATTAATTTGAAAAATCTATGATTATGTCGCTCTAACAATACACCACTCAAATAAATGTCGCTCAACTATCTCTTCGCCATTGTAATAATTTACTTTAATAATTGAGAAAGATTGCTTCCTTCATACAATTTTTCAGTAATATTTGTGAGATAAGATTTGACATAATTTGTTTTAATAAAATTAAGGAAATTGCTAAAAGTATGATAAATAAATACAAACATAAATATAGGTTACCCTCGCTTAGTGCGATTAAATTTGCGATATCATCACCCGAATAGTGCGAATTCAATCACAATGGATTAACTCTAATATTCATTAATACACTAACCGAGGGTTACCTGTATAGTATTTAATATAAACATAAATACCATTTATATTAATAACATAATCTAAAATACAGTGTAAGTCCTTATTAACGAAATTTCCGCTAACAAAAATTTCGTTAATAAAAATTTTATCTCTAAAGCTCTAGAACAAAGGTACACAACGTGCGGCCGTACGGCCGCATGTGGCCTTGAGAGCGTTTATGTGCGGCTATGTAAAATCCATCTAATCATAATGCAATATATCATTTTATTTCAAATTGAACAGTTTAAATAAGATTTTATTTAAGGACTATTTAAAATATTTGAATCAAAAAGTTACATTCTTAACTTTGCCCCAGTTTCACAAATCTTATTTAAATAATGATTTTAAAATGTTAGCGAAGGGCACACAAAATTATGACAGTCACTGATATCTTTTTTTGATTTTTTTATGTCTTCCTCTCTAATGTATCAACAAATCGGTTTTTACTGGAACTTATTTCTGTCGTCCAATTATATTAATTATTTACCGAAAAATTAATGATTAATTTTTTTTCAAAACAATATTGGTAAAAGGAGACTTTTTAAAATCAGGTTTTATCTTTTGGGATCAGATAGAGTAGTTTTTGTTCTAAAAGTTTGGTAAAAATGGATTTTTCAAATAAATATTGATAAAACGGGATTTTTTCCTTAAGGGTTGGTAAAATTTTGTTTTTTTCTCAAGAGATTTTATTAAATTGTATGAAAATGCTAAAAATTTTAGATTCGCCTACAATCATTTAAAATTTTCTTATTCACCCCCATAAGAAGCACTGCATTAATCCTACTATTAATCAAAAACTTATAATAACAACAAATATGACCATTTAATTGTTTTTATTTAAAAAATATAAATTACGTTAACAAAGATGTTACTATGAGGAAAATTCTATAATAACGGAATTAGGGAATTTTCAATTCCGTTAATAAGGATTTGAACTGTAGTATAAAATGTACATGTTCGATTTAATCACATCTCGCATCCAATTAAATGTTACACATAGATATTCAATAGTGTATTTGTTCATTAATTTAAAAATTAATTTTTCATTCGAAAAAACTAAAAAAAAATATCAAAAAAATAAAGGATAAACAAAATACCATGAACAGCAATATCTAAGTATTCAATCAAAATTTTTGAAATATGATTAAAGTTATCCCCAAATAATTTTAATAGTTCACTCTTTATGGATTTTGATATCTAATAAGACATTTATAATAATAAATCCGTATTTTTTAGTGTTTACGTTTACGTAATCCGAATTTACCAAGTTCAAGATCATCGTCGAAATTCAAAAATAGGCCCCAATTCTTTGTGTGTGAACGATTCATAGTGTCATATGGCTTCTAGCTACTTATTCAAGGGTCTTGGTTAGATATTTAAAATTTAATAGGCAAAATAGTTATGGTATTCAAGATTATTTATTTTTTTATTATGAAAAATAAGGACCCGTATTACAAAAATTTCGTTGAAACCCGAAAAGGGTATCGGTATGGTTGGTTCGGCGCTGCGGTCATACACGGTTGTCAACAACTCAATACTAATATTTTAAACTTACTTTTGTTTGATTTTGAAAAACAAAATTATAAACATTGTCGGTACACTCTAAAATTGCATAAACTACTTGTTGAATAGTTTCCTTTTCGTTATCTATTCCCATACATGTATCTCTATTAAATATTTTACAAAAAATATAATTATAAATTCAAAATTTATTTACATTTTCTCTTCACAGTTAAGAGTATAGTTCGCCAATTAAGAGACTTATATAATTAAACGGAATAGAGACAATATAGCCATAGAAACTTATATAATGCTATTGTATTACTACATTTGTATTACCAATTTTTTTAAATTTGTGGCAATTTAAATGATTAGCGAACTACAGAACTAGCGAATTGTAGAGATCATGTATGTAAATTGTACAATGTTGTTTGTACCTCAAAAAACCCATTATTTTTCCGGTATCCACAATTTCCAAAGTTTCTTGGCCTTTTTCCAAGAGGATATCAATCATTTCTTTATGTATATTTAATTTCCATATTTCACATTTTATTTTAAACAAATCCTCAAGTTCTACATCCATTCGAAAGTATAAGTCTACATTTCAATTATCAAAGCATATTTTTACTAAACCATTTAGATTGATTATCTGCGTTTTTTTTTCTTTGAGGGTACAGTTGGGTGTAATAATTTTACCATAAATAATATCCAGTTGACGCACAAAATATTCCATGTTGTAAACAAATATATATCTATAGCACTATATATTGTTATACATAAATATCAATCAGTAACCGCTGTTTTTAATATATTATGTATGAATTTAATATAAACATCTATATATGTAGTACATATCATGTATTCACTAAAAATTTATTTTTATTGTCCTTAATTTACATTTATGCTGATAAATAACTATTTGAATTATTTATAGGGTAAATAATCTCCAGATATTCAACAAAGTTTCTATAACATTGTGATAAACAACATTCAGTCAAATGGACAAAAATGATAAAAAACTGAATGATTTAAAAATAATAATCATTGGTGATAGCGCTGTAGGAAAATCAAAGTAAATTTTAAAATATTCAATTAAATCATTGATGAATCACGCTTCATGAATATTTAAAATTATACAATTTTCAATTTTATGAAAACCATGCTTTTTATGGGTTAATTCTTGTTTTAAATGAGTTTATTCTTGGTTTTTGGCATCACATTTAGTAAAGCAAATTCCAATGTCAATATTCACTGTCAAATTTATATACGTTTTTATAATGTATTTTCATTTAGATTAGTAGAAAGGTTTTTAGAAAAAGGCTAGTAAGCACTTTCATTGACATTTTAAATTGTATAATAAAATTAGCAACGAACATAAAAGCTCAACATATGGTGTAACCATTTATAGCTACAATCATAAATTTACCGATGGAGAAAAAGGATGCATAGGTAATTTTTAAATACTATAGAAAAAAATATGGGAAAAAGGGGATTTTTCCTTAAGGGTTTAAAATGGCACTTTTTACTAAATTTTATTAATGATGGGGGAAAAGTGGCATTTTTAAAATAAATTAACCGGTAAAAATTTATTCGATAAATTTCCAAACCTTATATCACATTTCACATCACATAGTAGTATCACATTTCTTATGTGTGTAAATCAGGCTTTTTAAACCATTTTTTGCTATGGACCCAAAAAAATTATATACATTACATTATTTGTTTATATAATGTTGTATAATGTATTTAATGTGTGTGTACCGGTTATTTAAAAACTGACTTGCTAATACAGTTTTTCATGAGTAATGCCGCATCGTAAATTTCATTTTCCGAAATTGAGTTCTTCAGGGTCAAAAACCCAATTTTATTATTTTAAAAATAAAATCAGTTCTAAAATTTCAAAAGAACATATATTTTGAAACGCATTTGAATGTCATCAACATTGTCGTAAATCTCATCCTCAGTAACTTACATCTTCATAGTTAAAACCTAAATTAGCCTTTTTTTTAAATACATTTATGTAGTAAAAATATCGTAAAATTTTATAAAACATAAATTCTGGAATATTTTTGAAAATTATAACCATTATGATCAATCGCTATCCCTAAAAATTGCACTTTTTGACAATCGGTCCATGGTGAAATAAGTTTGGGTACCACTCCTTCATCCGAATGCAAGATGGTAAAAACTCTATACTACAGATATTTAAATTTTCATTTTTCTGGGATTAATGTTTTTTATGACCATCTTTTAGGTTTGGAACTATAATTTGATTGTTTAAGTTCATACACTTGTTGCCTTTAATAAATTGAAAAATCGTTGAGAATGATTGTTGTAGATTATATTTAAGTAATAACTTGATAATTTAGAAATATGGGATACCGCAGGACAAGTATATTATAATATAAAATGTTTTAAAGAATATTTATTGATTTTTATGTTAGGAGTCATTTTTTAATTTGCATCCAGGGTATTACCATCAAGCTCATGGTGCCATTTTGGTAAATTTATTAAATACAAATTAATAATAATATAATTATTAATTTCTTGATAATTTCAGTTATAATAATAGTTGTGAAGAAATGAATGTCGAAATTTTTTGATAATTTTGTTCATTATTTAAGGGTGAAATCCTTGTGTGTAATTATATTTAGAAAATTTATAGTCCCTGAAATTTAAAAAATAAATCATATATCATATTTTGCGGCACAAAAATAAATATAAAAATAAAGATAAATTTTTCTCACAAAAATTTGCACCTTCATAGTCAACAACCCAAATTATCCTTTTTTTTAAAAATTAAAAAACTTGATCGCTTCATTTTACTACAATTGTAGCTACTAAAGTTCAAAAGAATTTATATAGCTAGAATTAGATGATAATATTCTTTTCGTTATCAAGAGGTTTCAATAAAATATACTCAACCGAAACTACCATACCCGAGACCTTCTCGGGTGGCTTAACGAAATATTTCTAAAATGGTAGTACATTTTTTTCAAAATGCGCATTTAAAAAAATATAACAGATATTTTGTGTCAAATTTAAACTATCAAGTCCTGGCCCGTGCAGAGAGTTTTATTGTGTTGACGTATACATGCATATGGAATTAGGCATCATTTACGAAAATATTTTTAGGGGCTTATTTTTGCTTTTCGTGTTCGAGTTGGGTAAGTGCGGCTTTAGGTTGTACTGTATATAATTTAATCTTTATTATATAGGTTTTTGATGTAACTCGAAAAAAAACATATCAAAACATGAGTGTCTGGTTTGACGAAATGCGGAAACATAGGGAAACTATACCATGTTTCTGTATAGCCAACAAAATAGAACGTAAATTTAAATATACAGTTGTAATACATTTAATTGACTCTATTCTTATTGAGGGAGAAAAGATTTTTTTTTAAATGGCCTTACCCTAAAACACATTTGAGAAAATTAACTACATACTATTAAATGTATGAATTAAATCTTTAATCAATATTTGTTGTTGCTTATTTATAAATAATCAACATGGTATAAATCACCGATCAAGCAAAATGCATTGGGAATCCAATTTAGTATACCATGATCCTACTTGAATATTTCACATGTATATTACATTGTACATATATAGTATATATATTAGGATGGTTCAAAAAAAAATTTAAAAAGTACTTTTAAGTATATTAGGGAAATTGGGTAAAAATGACTTGTACAAATTTTTACAGCATAAAATTAATTATTGCTTCGCCACTCATCACCACCAGATTTACATTTCTTATACAGTCTAAGTCCTATTTAACGGAATTTTTGGAACTTAAAAATTTAGGAATTCCACTAAACAGGATGTTTAGCGATGTTTTTCTATAAAATTATTAAATACAGCTATAAAGAGATATATATTTCTATATTGGAGATTGTGAATACTAAATAAATACATGTGAATGTTTATACTAAATTATAATAGTTATTCAAATAAGTGAGGTAGAGAGAAGCTATTTTGATATTTTTTTAATATTGCTCAATAAAATAAAATTTATAAAATGTTATCTCTAGTTACTGAAATTTAAAAAATTATTTACATTTAATATTTTTTATTTATAAATTTATCAGATTTTTGAAAATATTAGAATATTTTGGTTTGCTTTTTTTTTATTTAAGATAATCTTGTAAATAAATAATAAGAAAACATGTTTTAAAAGTAAAATTTTAGTTCACGGAACTTTTAGTTTGTCAAAATTTTGAAATTCCGTTAAATAGGACTTAAACTGTATACAGTGATCGCTCTAAATTGAACACTAACTGCAAAAAATAGATGGTGTTCAAGTTTCAGAGATTGAACACTGTAGTTAATTATTTCATACTATATTTATTGTGAAATTTATGAGAAAAATCAAAATTTTAAAATAAATGAATTGTTCAAATTGAAGAACTCACATTTTCTTATAAATTTCTTAAATTATATAGAAAATTAATTAAATTACAACAAATTTATGAGAAAAATCACAATAAATTGTGTTCATGTTCAAGAGCGGGAATGTATATTCTTACTATGTACAGTGATCGCTGAGTGTATTTAGATAATGTTTAATTTAGGGAGCGACCACTGTATACATTTTTGTAATATAAAAATGTAGTGTTGGTTACACGTTATAATTCATTGTTAAGGTTTAACTTAAACAAATAAAATGGAACTTATTTATTACATTAATCAAATTATTTTAATTTTTTAAACAATTTATTATGTGTTAACAGATGTATTATCAAAATTTAACAATTATATAAATTAAAATTATGAAACATTTGTTGTTCTTATTTTATTTATAAATCATTTTATTTTAATTTTGGTCCAAATTTTAAAATTCTATAAAAAATCACAGATTTTGTTAAAAAAACCTCCGTATTTCGAATCGATACGACTATTATTTTTAATTTACTTTTTCATATAATGAATATTTGCCTTTGTCACCCATTGGATTATCGTTTTAATTAATAATCGTCATTCGATTTTTATGGCTACCATTGAAATATTAATATTATATAAATTCGATAATATTGATGATTCCCTTGTTCGGTTAGCGATGGAAATTTTATGGAATCGAATTATTTTTTTGCCTAATGGATAATTTCACTATCGGCTGAACGTTTTAATTAATATTCTTTAATTAATTTTCATGGTTACCATTAAAATATTTGATATTATTAAATACTATATTATAGATTTCCCCTGCTTGGATGACAAAGGAAATTTATTCGAATCGAATTAATTTTTTTGCCAATCATCATTATTTACCACTCTTATCAAAATATCAAAAGTACTTTCTCAATTTCAAAAATTTTCTTGTTTTTCAACCACTCTAATATATGTATATATAAAACTCTTTTTTTTTGTCTGTCTGTCACTAGACTAGACTAGATTCTGTTCTATTACACTTTTTACCGGATGAGAAAGTAAGATAATTTTCAATCTCAGAAATTGACATCTTACGGATCAAAAACCCAATTATTCTTTTTTTAAAATCTAACTAAAATTAAAGTCCTAGAATATAAATTAATTTAAAAAAATATGCTTTCAGGTATAGATTTTAAAATAATCAATATTATCATAAATTTCAATTTCAAAAAAGTTATTTCCTTAGTCAAAACCACAAATGACCTTTTTTATGAAAAATGAAAATATTCCCAGAATACTATAAAAAATTACGGTTCATACAGACATCTCCAAAAATTAACACACACAAAAATTCTAATCTTAGAAAGTGACGTCTTCACGATCAAAAAAGCAATTTACTATTTACATTTTTTTTAGAAAATTAGTTAATTAAAAAATTTTTTAATATAATGGTATAATTAATATCTTGACACGATGTTACCCACTCCTTTAAAGGTTTGGTATTAGTGAATATGCATTTTTTATGCAATATTTAATTTTTTTAATTGAATTAAAACCGCTGCCCTCGCCAAAGCTAGGTGTTGTCTATACAAAGTACAAAACAGTCAAGTTAGTTCAAATAAAGTACATTGACAAAGTTTATTTTTAGTTGTACCATCAATGGGAAACAAAACATTCAATTTTGCAAAAAAACACAGAATGCCATTTTATTTCACCTCTGCCGCAGATGGGACCAATGTTGTTAAAGTATTTTTTATATAATTTGTATTTTGAAATTTTTACCGGTCCGCCATAAATTTTATTATTTATTATCGGTCCGCCGTGAAAAAAGTGCAGGAACCCCTATAATATCTTTATATAATATGGTATGTTTGTATGTTTGTGTTATCGTTTATTTTTATAACTACCAGTCTTAGAATTATATAAAGTTTACATTTCAATTACAGTTTTTTCCAGGGTGTTAGCAAAATAAATTTGAATTTCTTAAACTCACATCTTACGGGTCAAAAAGCCAAATTGACTTTTTTTTGAAAATTAAACGAGTTCGAGAATTTAGATAAATATACACTCTGATACGGATTTTAAAATGATAAATATTATCATATATTTAAATTTACTAAAAATATATTTTAAGGACCAAAACCACAAATTACCTTTTTTTTAATGAAAACCGCCCTAAAATTTAAAAAAATTTACAGGTGGTACAGTTGTATCCTGTTAATACACACAAAAAATTTCAATCTGAATAAGTGATGTCTTCATGATCAAAAAAGCATTTTAGTATTCATATATTTTTTTTAAACATTTTATTAAAATAAAAAATGTAAAATAATTAACAGTCTGAAAATTAACAAAAAAGATTATTTTGATAGAGCTTATTTCAGTTGATATAAATACAAAATTTCAACCCGAGAAATCTACGCATTCCCGGGTGAAAAATACTTTTAATATATTCAACCAATATTTTTCAAATAAATCCGATTAAAATAAAAATTGAAAATGTAAATATTGATCCTACAATTTCAAAAAAAAATGTACATTGAATGTCTACTCAGTTCCAATAAAGAAATATGTGTGAAAATCCATATAATTCATTCTTTCGCAATTTTTGATTCTCAAATTCTCATTTTCAAAACATTTCGTTTCAAATTTAAATTAAAACTACAACAGCGAATTATTAAAAATAATACAACTTTGTTATCATTTTTATATTTGTTACAATCATTTGCAATATTGGTAAAATTCATCTGAAATATGTTTATAAAGTGTTGATTCCGTTAATTATTGATACATAGTTGGTATTTTTTTAAGTATTGTATTAAATTTAAAGGATTTTCGGGTACGGTAATTTAACTTTTCGGCTCTGACTTACTGAAAATTATAGCTAATTCCAATATCCAATACTCCATAATGTGAATCCCAGAAATGGTCGAAGAACCCTAATATTTTTATATTATAATATTTATTTTAGTGTTTCAATGATACCATTAAAGCTGCATTGGTTTACAAACAAAGCTCCACCGATATATCAGATGAAATTTACAAGGAATTACAGGTGAACACACACAAAATTCGTTTTGAATGTGATGGTGTAGGTGTACCATTTATTCTATAGAGGAGGGCGAAGCCCTCTGAGTAATTTTAGAATTTCATGAACAATTATAAGTTTTTAGAAATTTTATTAGATATTTATTTTATATTCTGATTTTCATATTCAGTTGAATAGTATGCATGTATTTAAACATACACGATTAGAGTCGATTTTTATGAAAATTTTTTAAATTTCACATTACAAGATGTAGAATTTTACGTTAGACGAAAACGAAAAAAATTTATAAAAATTGTAAGAAAATATATTGACGTATTTTTAATTTCAATTAATTTCATCACTGTAATTTTAGAATATGGCTTTGGAAGAAAAAAACAAAGACGATATCTATTAAATTAAATTTGTATTTACGAAAAAAATATTTTTGTTAAAATAAACACATGAATCCTTTGTTTTGACAATAGTCGTGTAGAAAAATAAATGATAAATTTAGATAATTATCAAAGTTTTTACCCCGTAATTTACGAAATAAATAGTCCACGATCATTAAAATCATGTAAAAATTTAAATATAAACGTAAGTTTAGAATAAAAAAAGTACATTCAATGTTTAGCCTAAACAATTGTTGTATTTGTCATATGATGATTATAAAAGGCATTTCAACAATATAAAAAAGTGTCGAAACGAGTATGAATATCATGAAGATTATAGAACAGGTAAATATAGCCTAATTGCGTGATTAAAATAATTAAAATTTAATTGGTTTTAAATAATTTTAATTGAATCAAATTAATATAAATATTGGGTCAAGTTACATTTTTTAAAATGGAAAACACAAGCATGAATAAAGTAGAAATTAAATGTAATATGGAAAATAATTATTTTTTCGATGATCCAATTCGTAGTAATCGTTCCATTAGTTGTAATGTTCCTAAAATGAATACTCTGATGGTAGAAGATGATGAATTACGATGCAAATCCTTAAATGGTGTTAATATTGAAATTTTATTAATATTATTATTAATTTTAGATGTTCTAGCAGTATGTCGCAAGGAGAGAGAACGTTTTATGAACCTTATCGAACCTAAAGAAACAATCCTAGAAAAAGTGGAAGAGACATGCGAAAATGAAATTGAGAGTAACCAACAATTCTACAAAACTCATCAAAATAACTTGACTAAATTGATTCAACCAAAACAAAATAGCCGTCAATGTGAGAATATAAATTATGTAGAAAATTTACCAAATAATTTCAATTTAAAGTTAAAATTGAATAATAATGAAATAAAAACATCACACGTAAAATCAAAAAATGTTTTGTATTCTAAAAAATACAAATATCTTTATGAAAAATTGGAAAATTGTAAAAAAATTATTGATGAAATACCACAATTTATTCAAGTAGAAAAAGAAAATATGAAAATTTTTTCCAATTCGAATGTCAATTCGAATCCTCCAAATCAAAATACAAAATTGTGTAAAAATCATGGCACTTTTAACAATGAAAAATTTATCTATAATACGAATGAGGTAATAAATTAATATATAAATTAAATGCAGTTTTTTTAAATAATTATTATTTAATTCAGGATGAAAAAATTTTACAATTATTAAAACGACGACGTCAATTATCGTATATTGAAGAAATTAGAAAGCCAGAATTAATTAAAAAATTTAATAAAAAAATGGAAAAAGCTAATGAGAAGCGTATAAATTTCCTTCAAAAAAAAATAAACATGTATACAGAAAATTGTAAAAAGATTGATCAGAAAAGTGTAATATAAAATAATAATTATTATTTAATATTCAATCATTTATATTATAATAATTATTTTTATTGATTTATGTAGAATTCCAATTATTATTAACTTCGTAACTATTATTACCAATTTTATCCTTTTATTCGCAGACCACTCCTGATCATATGAAAAATTTGAATTATTTATTATTGACAAATGTGAACTAAGAACAAAAAAATTTAATGTGGTGACAATGTTTTATTAATGTTTCTTTGAATTAAATTGATGTGGTCAGTGAAAAACATAATTACCGGTAAAGAAAGTACCTAAGCGTGTCAACAAGTTTTGAACCCTGAAGTGGTTTCAGGCAGAGTCGAACCAACCAAGCTCTAGGGCATCCATAAATGAAAAATAGGCAAAAAAAAATTTTTTTTTGCAAACGATGCATAGTGTTATATGGCTCTACGCACCTATCCATGGCTCTTGGATTGACATTTTATTTAAAACACTTAAAATTTTAAATTTAAAATTTATGATATTCAAAAATAATTTTCACCAAAATGTCGTCAAGGCCCGGAGGGTCTCAGGTACGGTAGGTTCGGTCCCGGTATAACTTTAAAATTTACAAATATATATAAATTTTGTATTTCTAGGAAGTTTACCGAGAAGAACAACGACATAGAAATGAAGAAAAAATATTAAAACAAGTAAACTTTTATTTACAACATTATTAATTGTTTAATAAATTTAAATTTGTTTTATATTTGTATATAATTATACTTAGAAGTTACGTAAAAAGGTTAAATTACAGATAGCAACTGAAAAAAGGAAAATTTTAAATTTCAAACTTGATGAACAGAATATAAAAAACCTGTTTTTACGTCAACAGTATATCAAATCACAATACAATGTATATAATATTATATATACAATAAATCTGTTCGTTTTTTCCAAAAATTAATTTTTGTTAAAAATACCCTATACTACGCTGAAGAAAGTACTTAAAAACCCCTAAAAAATGTATTTTTAGAAAAATTTACCGTAAAAGATTAAGCGGTTTTCTTTTTTGAGGTTTTTGCGCGCTTTTTCCCCTTTTTCTTAATTGGCATCAATAATTTTATTTTAAACATGGATACGATTAATGTACGACCCACTAAGACATACCAAATTTGGAGTGAAAAAATGAAATATTTAACCTCACAGGGCGTTTTTTCCATAAAAAGGGGTTATTGTAATATTAGTCAAATATAAAAATTTCAAAATTTATAATTACCAAAAATGTATTTTAACTGTGCAAATTTGAGTGTCTCATTATGATATTCAGTTATTTACGTTTTAAAAATTTTTTAATGAAAAAAAGTAATATGAACTCTAGAAGCCGAGCTAAAAAAATTGAAATGTGTTTATTTTAATCGATTAATTTTTATAAAAATTGAATGACGATATGTAAAATGTGACTCAGATTCGTGACAGGTGAGTGTACTTTTTTTGTATTATTAGTTTCTGCGTTTTAATTAATTAAAATCACAAAAAAAAGAAAATACTTTATTATCTTCAAAAAATAATAATTATTAAATATTTTTTGAAATTGTAGTATGAATATTTACTTTTTAATTTTAATTATACTGTTAATTCAAACATTTGAAAATTAATGGTTGATAATGTATATTAAAAGTTATTTTTCCCGGGAATGAGTAGATTTCTGGGGTTGAAATTTTGTATCTATATCAAGTTGAATAAGTTGTATCAGAATAAATTTTTATTTAATTGTATGACCGTTAATTAATTTTTTTAGATTCTAGGGCAATTTTCATTTTAACAAAAAAGGGTAATTTGGGATTTAAGCCCTAAAGATATAAGATTTTGAAATTGAAAATTATCATTATGTTGATGATTTAAAATCATGATGAGATTGTATATTTTTTATAATTCTAGGACGGTGTTGAATTTAAAATAAAAGGACAATTGGAGTTTTTGAAGGGCTGAATTTTTGAGAATGACATTTGCGAAAAAAATCACCCTCGGAAATTTGTAATAGAAATATGGAATTCTTAAAACTAGACTCTTCTTACTTTCTTAAATAAACTGGAACAGATAAATAAACAGACATACATTTTTAACTAAATATAAATTACTTTATAAGTTTATTTAAGTAATAAATCCTTACGAAGGATATACATTTTAATATTATTTATTTTATGAATTTATAATATATTAGCGAATAAAAAAGAGAAATTATAATGAAAGAATCTTTTTTGAAAAAAATCTCAATAATGTTAAACAACAAACCATGTAATATATGTAGTGTATTATGATAATTATGATAACGTAACATATTGTGAAAATTATTATTTTAGTGACAGAGAAAATTCAATTATATTCAAAATGAACAATAAAATGGAAGGATATATGAAAAGAAAAACTTTTATTGACAATAAAAATATGGAAAGGATTAAACAACAATTGTAATGATTATATATATTTATATAATACGAGGTGCGCAACATACGGTCTGAGAAACTTGTTATTATTATTGTCACAAAATGTACATTTTATTTTAATTATATTTAAAATTTTCCTTATCATGATAACTGTCCCGGACTGATATAATAATAAATTTTAAATTTACAAAAAAAATGTTTATGACCGTCATCAAATAATCGCTAATATATGAATTAAGATGTATTGTTATGTTAATTAATATGTAAGTAATTTAGCTTTGTTAGTTGATCAAATTGATTTCTTGAATACAAAAATTTGATTATTTCTTTAAATTATTTTTTAAATATAGGAAAGCCAATATAAGTCCATTACACAATGTATACAATTGTATATTATGGAGCATTACATATTTTTTATTTTCTTCTATGATTACATGATAAAAATCCCTCAAAGAAACGAAATTATGTTATCTGAGAAAAATGCGTATTCCCGGAAAATACTGTACGCAAATCAGGAATTATATAGTATTTTCATGTAACTTTGACATCTAATTTAACTGACTGATAAATGTATTATATTTTAGAATTTTTCAAAAATTGAAATATAATCGAGTCGTAAAAGCCAAAACCATGTTGAATTTGAAAAAAAAAGATTTGCATGTGAATTATCAAAATTTATACGATTGGGTTTCATTTTAATATTAAAAAATACTAATTAATAATTATTAATTAGAAACAAAAATGTGCTCAAAATTCTATATCCTTCAAAAAAAAAATTCACCAGGAAAAATTGCATAATAAAAATAAAGAAATTGATGAAAAAACGCTGAAAATTAATAAAAAGTATAATTAACATTCATTAATTAATATTAATTATTAATTAGATCATTATAATACACGTTTATCTATGATGCTCTGACTCTGATAGTAGAAACAAAAAATGTGTACTACCCCAACTAATTCACAATTTTATTTTTTCTAACCTTTTTTATATTTTTTGATATTTTTTATATAACAAAATAAAATGGTAGAAATTTAATTATAAGGCCTCGACAGACCTAGCTACTTACCTACTAGTGTATATGAATTACATAACAGATCTTCTTATTTTTTACTTTACGCTTATTCGACTCGCTAATCATAACACATCCACTATTCTAAATTAATATTTGTAAATGCATATGGGTTAATAATAAATAAATAATAATTCACAAAATTAAATTTAGACTTTTACAAATGGAAATTGATCAATCTAAAAATTTTCAAGAAAAAGTTGAAAAAAAGAATCAAAAAATTGAAGCTTTATTAAAGAATAAGGAAAAATATATAAAAAATGTAATTATAAATGAATTAACTAGATAAACGCAAACCCATATAAAGCGACGAGCATATTAATTAACATTATAACTTCATTTTAGATAATTAATATCATGTAATCCTTACTTATATAATTATAAATTACATAATGTAGCATATTATAATATCCTACATTATGTATGCAATATTTATTTGTGTGTATGTTATTGTTTATTTCAATTACAGTTTTTTCCGAGTGTTAGCAAAATAAATTTTACCCTCCCAAACTCACCTTTTACGGGTTAAAAAGCTCAATTGTCCTTAATTGAAAAATTAAACGAGTTCGAGAATTTAAAAAAATATATACTTTGATACGAATTTAAAAAAATTTTAAATTATAGGTGGTACAGGTGTATCATGTTAATAACAAAAAATTTAAATCTGATAAGTGACGACTTCACGGTCAAAAAAGCATTTTAGTATTCATATATTTTTTTTCCGAAATATTTTATTAAAACAAAAAGTGTTAAATAATTAATGGTCCGAAAAATTGAAAAAAAAAAAATTAGTCTGATAGAGCTTATTCCTGTTGATATAAATACAAAATTTCAAACCCAGAAATCTACGCATTTCTGGTGAAAAATAATTTTTAATATATAGTGGAATCCGCTTATAAGAGACGTCCGGATATAAGGGACAAAAAGCTAGGAACGGAATCAAACGGTTGTTTTATATATAAATCACAGACGGATTATACTAATATACCGCTTATACTAAACAGGAAATTTGTTTTTTATAATAAATATTCAAGATTTTTTTATTATAAATTATTAATTAATTATAATTAAATTTTTAAATAAGTTTGGTTCAAAAACTTTCATAAAAACCCCTCTTAAAATTTTGGTTTAAAAAAAATTACTAAAACCCAAAATTAAACTAAAATATAAATGAAAGTTTTACACATTATACGACTAACCCATAGAATGTCTACATTCTACGACTTATCCATTTTTCGGATATCAGAGACGTCCGGTTATAAGGAACAAATTGCTTGGTCCCGATATGTCTCTTATAAGCAGATTCCACAGTATTATCAACCAATATTTTTCGATAAATCAATTAAAAATCAAAAATTGAAAATGTAAATATTGATCCTACAATTTCAAAAAAAATGTGCATTGAACATTTACACATTTCCAATAAAGAAATATGGGTAAAAATCTATATAATTCATTTGTTCGCAATTTTTAAATTTCAAATTCTCATTTTCAAAACATTTTAGTTCAAATTTAAACTACAACAACGAAACTAAAAGTAATACAACTTTGTTATTATCATTTTTATATTACAATCGTTTGCAATATTGGTAAAATTTGCCTAAAATATGTTTATAAAGTGAAGATTCCGTTAATTATTGATACATCATTGGTATTTTTAAGTATTCATTAAATTGGTATTGAATATATCAGTGATGGCAACCAAATCAAATGTGGTGTATTAATTTTGAGATTTTATTCGAAAATTATTTTCTGGTGTTCATTATAAAAAAAATGTTACTTAGCCCTCCAATTGAAACAAAATCTAAATTTATATTATATAAATTATAAGATATGTATATTATACAGGGTTGATCATATTATTATAATAATTTTTTATAATTTATTTCATGGCTATGTATTTTTTATTAACTAAACCACCATATTAATTTTAAGATACGAACAAACTGTTGAATTATATTACACTAGCTTGGCTGTTTTGTACTACGTACAAACAGCACCTAGCATTGCCGAGGGAACTCTTTTATTATACCAAAAAAATAAATTTACGTTGAAATATAACTTAAAAATTCTACTATTCACTATTCACTATTATCAATCTTTTAAAGGCGTGGTTCCCAAATTTGTTTCAAGTGGAACCGTCATCAGAGCCGTTTTAAGGCATAGGCAATATGGGCTGTAGCCCAGGGCCCCTCAGTAAAAAAGGCCCCAAATTAATAAAAGTACTTTACATTTATATTTTAAAAAGAGGCCCCAATTTATTAAAAAATACTTCACATTTATATCTTAAGAATTAGTTTATAAGTTTTGAAGTGTGGGAATTCGAATAACTAGAAAGAAAATAGTTTAAAGAATCAAAGTTTTGGTAATTATTCAATTTAAAATATAATGCTTTTATTAATACTCAATGAAATAAGACTTTGAGTTTTCAACCAACAGTATACCCTGTCTTCTAAATACGAGACCTAAATTTTTTTCATCGTTTACTCGAAATTTTAAAGGGCCCGGCCCTTTTCTTAGCTCAGGGCCACGAAGTGGCTTAAGACGGCTCTGACCGTCATATCACATTGCTATTTACTTTAAAGTGAATTATTTTATTTTAATTTTCTTTGTGAACATTTGCGTAAAGAATTTTAAAAACAATTATCTTATTTTTTTAATTTATTAGACAGAATGTGTGTATAATATTAAAAATAAAGTAAAAACAGTCTAATCTTAAAAATTGTCATAAATAGCATAAATTCCAGAAAAAATAAAATTATAAAAACCTATTTTGTCATTTTCAATGTGATGACATATATTCAGTACCAATTTAATAAACACTTAAAAATGGTAATTGTGTATCAATAATTAATTGAATCTTCACTTTATAAATATTTCAGTCGAAATTTACCATTATTGCAAAAAATTGTAATGTAAAAATGATTGATGTTAAAAATGTGTTTATACTGTAGGCCTTTTTTGGTAGAAAAAGTAAAAGGAAGGGTAATTTGTGGTTTTGGCTCTGAAGATATAATTTTTTTAAATTTATGAAATTTTTACTTTATTTTTAATATCATACACACATTTTGTCTAATAAATTAAAAAAATGGGATAATAATTGTTAATAAAATTCATTGCAAATGTGTTAACAAAAAAAATTAAGATGGAATAATTCACTTTAAAGTAAAAAGTAATGTATATGACGGTTCCACCTGAAACAAGTTTGGGAACCACTTCTTTAAAGGATTGATAATAGTGAATAGTAGGATTTTTAATTTAGATTTTTTTTGTAGAATAAAAATGTGCTCTCGGTAGAGCTAGGTATGTCGTAGTACATAACAGTCAACCTAGTTTAATTTATAAAATTATTCTTGTATTTACATACACTTACATATACTTGATAATTATAACAAATTTATATTTCAACAACTTTTATCCATAGTGTAACATTGATTTTAACTTTTTTTTATTTGGCACCCCTTAATTCAATAAAATTTTATTTGGCACCACCAAAAATTTAATAAACTTAAATTCTCGAAATTGATAGATGACATGGCTAAAATCGCTTTAAATTTGAATAAGAAAATACACTGGTTTGTTCGATTTATCAATATCATTTATTTTAGTGAATCCGTAACGAATATAATCATCACTATGTTAGGTTATATTTTTTTTTGACATACATGTTAATATTTACATATTAAAATATTTAAATGTTTTATATTTGTATTCAAAAATTTTCTNTTCAAAAATTTTCTGCCCCCCCCCCCCCCCGAAAAACTGGTTTGGCATCCCAGGTTAAGAACCGATTGCTTAAATATAAATATCAGGTGCCTCCCTAAAGTTCTAGGTCTGTACAATGTTATTTAAATATAAATATATTTTTAGTGTAAAGAAGAAGCAAGAATTAAACAAATGATGAGATTACCACATTTACAGAAAACTGTAAATTCTATGGCGGATAAATCATTAGAGACACAGCGTTTCTGTAAATATTTCGAAAAAACAAACAATACAAACTGGTTTACACCCACAAATGAGGAATCCAAAAAATGGTCTCATTCCGACATATTGTATCAATATCTAGTTAGCAAAGCAGATCAAAACTACTTACAATGTTGATGTAAATTTAAAATTAAATGTTACATTTCGTTGGTAATGTCTGCACAACTATTTTAACAAACTACATTGTAAATTGTTGCACAAAGAAATGAAACTTTAATATTATCATTTTTTACCATCTTTTTAAATGCACCAACCTAGTTATTTTGACAACATTTTGTTTTTAACTGAAAACCAACCCCACATTCTGTATGATACATTATACAGAGATTTACCAATATGTGATCATCTTAAATCTGGAGTAATAAATAACTAATATATATTTCATTGACTTTAGGATGATATTGTTGATTTTATCAAGAGTATATTAAAAACATGCTCACACGATGAAAAGTATATACATATAGGATCAATGACGTTACAATACATACTTGAGGAAAAAATTAATGATTCTATCGTTCCATTCATAGACATTATTGATACAGAAATAATATTCATGTGCAAAAAAATGTATGAACGTACATTTATGTACATGTATAACAACAGCAGCGAATATTTGAATCGAATGAAACAATTATCAAACTATGCTTTATTTATATCAGATTTTTCAGAAAGGATTCTCAAGGATTCAACATCAAGATCAATTAAAATCCAAAATTTGATGAATAAAATTCTTCATTATATATTTGATTTTTTGGGAATTATACTTCATAATTGTATGTTTAATTGGTAAATTTTATTAATTCATTTCATAGCCCAATTCTGTGGAGGTCTCATTAGAAAAGCAAAGTACATTTACAAGATTTTTTCAAAAACTTATCCAAATGTAATGGAATCCTACAGAGTTTCTATTGAAACTATTACAAAAATGGAAGAAGACCAAGAAAATGTTCACATCCTCAATGATGAAGAGGCAGAGTGTTTTGACCAATTTCTCAAAGATATGGAAACAAACAAATAAATATTTTACGCAAATAATAACCTAAATTTCATTACCATAACATTGTCTAAATAAACGTTTTTTTGAAATTTTCAAATAGTGAATTACAAATTTTATCTTTCAAATGGCAAAGGATTATTATAAAATTTTGGGCGTAGCCAAACAAGCAACCGAACAAGACATAAAGAAAGCGTTACATTAAGTTTTGTATTGTTTTAATTTTTTATAGATACAGAAAATTAGCTTTGAAATATCACCCTGATAAAAACCCCAACAATGACACTACAGAAACATTTAAGGATATTAATGAAGCGTATGACGTCCTGGGAAATGGTAATTTAGTTATAATTAAAAATTGACTGCAGTGCGAGAATAATTACTTTCTATTACGAGGTTTCAATGGAAACCCAGCCTATGAAACTATGAAATATATGACTACTAATAAAAAAAACATAATCTGACTAATCTAGAAAATTCTATGAACCAGTTTTGTTAAATTTAAATAACTTAATTTTGAAGAATGTTTTGATGAATATTTTATTTATAATTTTATGAACAAAATTGGTTTATAGAATTTTCTAGATTAGTCAGATTATGTTATAGATCAGATTCCATATTAATGAATTGATTTAAAAATGAGACTTACGCGTAACTTAGTAAAAAACTTATGGTTTCTATTGAAACACTGTTTGTCTGTAATTTACTAATAAATGATAACATGATTTGCAGATATTTTATAATACACTCTGTAATAAAATGTAAATGTAAAAACGATTTAGTAATTTTAATTCAAGACGATAAAACAAATAATTAAATAATCTATGGATACCATCTATAGTAAACATATGTTTACTACACCTCCCTTGCAAGTGTGAAGTTACGGTATTTAGATGGCGTTGTACTTGACGATGAGGTCTTCGATTTCTAAAGAGGGATTGTTGTTTTGATTTTATTGGTTGATTTGGTTCGTAATTATTGAAATGAAAAGTTTTTTCTGACCTTCGTGTCATGGAATTTTTTCATTAGATTGCGGTAGCTTTTTATTTTAGAATAGATATGGTTTTCTAATTTAGCACCGTGGAAAACTGTTTCAATCGGCGATTTTAATGTGCTACATGCAGGTAAGAATCTCATGCTGGTGAGAATATTTGGGATTTTTTTGTTCCAATCGGAGAAATTATTATTAATTTTCTTGCATAGTAGTTGCACACGTAGTTTTTCTTTGATTGTTTGGTTATTCCTTTCAACCTTACTAATTTCATTGTGCATTTAGGGTTTGGCCAATGTGTGATTGAAATTGAAGGTTTTAGATAGTTTCGTCACTATGTTTGATTCAAATTGGCGTCCGCGATCGCTTTGAATCCGTTGGAGTGGTCCGTATCGGCAGATTATATGAAGAAAAATTGCATTTGCTACTGTTTCAGCAGTGATATCTTCTATAACTTGAAAAGTGGTCTACCATATTAATAATGTACTTATTTCCGGAGTTTGTTACAGGTAACGGATCGAGGATATCAATCTGCCAAACCTCATTAAAATGATTTGTTTCTACCGGTTTTAAAGGCTTAAATCGTTTGTATGTTTGATGTTTAGTTATTTAACAATTATTAGTCACTTCTTTTATATTTTTAAGCAAATTGGGAATATAATATTTTTGGTATATCAATTGATACAATATATTATTCCCCGGGTGACAATAGAGTGTAGATGTATGGAAATTCTTAATAATATCCCTAATCATCATTGATGGAACAATAGGACGAAAAATACAGTTTTGTGTATTACAATAGACAATAGTCTATATACTTTTTGCAGAGAATGATCTTCTTCTTGACGTGATTTTAAATTTAAAGGATCGTCGTTTATAGTCATTGAGTTAATTTTCTCTGAGTTGGAATGGGTTATCCTGGATAAAAAGTCAGCAGATAAATTTTTATCACCTGATCGGTATACAGACATGAAAATAAATTCCTCTAGACACAGCAACCAACGCATCGTCATATTATCCACTT
>LWCA01001145.1:0-12136 GCA_001642005.1 Intoshia linei | reverse complement strand
AAACTAATGTACAATTCAAACTTAAAAATTGTATAGCAATCAATTTAGGAGACTAAGATGGCTACGTACTGAATACGTAAGTTTTGAAGTAAAAATTTTAGTAGATACATGTAATTAATTGGATTAAACCACATGAAAATAATTATTTTTTTAACTTTTAGAAAAATAAATATTTACATGTTAATACATATTTTTAACAACTTTTACATGATGCAAGTTAGAATTTTGTGTAATTTACAATCAGACACCTAAACAAATTATAAATATGAAATTACCAAATACATACAAATTGTAAAAATTACCTCAAACATTGTTGGACTAAACTTGGGAACATTGACGTGAATTTTGATTAAATAATCAATGCTCTTGTAAATTTCCTTTAAATTACCTTCACTGACACTAATAATGATATGACTTGCTGAACCCCACATGGCCTTAGCAATTTTAAGTGCCTGAGCATTTGTTCCCAAAGAATCAACTTTTGCATTGTGAAATTTTACAAACATTTTTTTTGTTTGCGGATATATTGTAAACAAATGTTTATAAAATCTTATTGCACTTTCTTTATTATCCAAAAGATCCCACGTGGTACTTACTCTTTCAATGTCTTTAATATCAATTTGTTTAAATTCGTGCATAGAAGTCATCTAAAAATAATTCAAATATTGCAAATTATCATGCCGTTTCAAGGTACAGTGCCAATAATTTAAATTTATATGTAATGGTCATCATTTACTCATTGCAATCTGTGAGAATTGACCAATTAAAAAAATTTTTTTACATGTAGTGACATGTAATTAATCATAGTACTGCACATTAACCATAAACGTTAAAATTACCTTGTTGGTTATTTATCAAATTATTTTATAAATTTTGATACTTTTCTGGAAAAAAATTGTTGATAAATAAATATTAAATTAAATTTTAGATATATTTGTTTATATCGGATTAGCTTAAATTTATTGACTAAGCTTAAAATAAAACTACACGTCACTTTCCCTCATAATTTCACCAATAAAACTACATTTTTTATAATGTAATGTAATTTTTGTCATTTATTAAATTATTTAGGATGTATTATTTTAATTAACTTGTTATTAACATATGTAAATAAAATATGGTTTACTTGTCACTTATATCCGTTATAATCTACATCTAATTTATTGTAACATATCCTGATATAAATTTTTTAAATTTTTTTTTCCATAATTTATGTCTCTGAGCATTAGGGTGCACTTTTTCGAAAATTTTATAATTTGATTGACGGTTAGCATTAACAATATACAATGGTTAAATTTCAGTGGTTTTAGGGTATATAATTTTGAAATGGTTTCATTAATGACATAATGTCATTGACATTACATATAAAAACATTTAAAAAAAATATAAACCATTATAAATATATATTTGAGATTAATCATCATATACAAGAATAGAAANATTTTAATTAACTTTTTATTAATATATAGTAAAATATGGTTTACTTGTCACTTTTATTCGTTATAATCTACATATAATTTATTGTAACACTATCCTAATATACACTTTTTAAATTTTTTTGTGTATAATTTGGGACTCTGACCATTAGGGTGCAATTTTTCAAAAATTTTATAATTTGATTGACGGTTAGTATAAACAATATACAATTGTTAAACTTCAGTGGTTTTAAAGTAAATAATTTTAAAATGGTTTCATTAATGACATAATGTCATTGACATTACATATAAAAACATTTAAAAAAAATAAACCATTATAAATATATATTTGAGATTAATCATCATATACAAGAATAGAAAAGTCAACAATAGGCAAATTAATAGTGTCAAAATTTTCGAAATAAATATCAATTAGGGCTTCCTTGGCAGTAATTCTTTTAGAAGGATCAAAAATATGAGTTTTCTAATTTAATATAAGAAACTAAAAAGATAATCAAACAAATAATAAATCTATGGCTTCAGGTTCCATGTCTGGAACTCTTGACGCAAATGGTATTCCAGCATATCCCGGGAAAAGGTGAGTGTAATTTTTACTACGTCGCATTTCTGGCCATTCTTCGTCAGTCGGTTTTTTTAAGGCTCTAAATAAAAAATACATGAAACGCATTAATAACTAGCTTGACTATACAAACAGTAAAAACAACAGCTAAGGTATGCCGAGGGCCGACTTGAAAGTTTAACAAGGAATTTTTTTTATTTAATATATAATATGAGTATTTATTTTTAAATAAATTAATAATACAACAATGTAGTTACAACCCTAAACAATCATGAATAACCAAATTCTAGAAAAAGTAAAATTGTATGAACCTTTCAAAATTTTCAAGATCGAATGATTTTATATAAGGCGTCTATCCAAAAAAAATAGAAATACTTAAATCCAACCATTTTTAATAAAAATCCGCTTTTACCAACTATGACAAAGAAATTCAAAAACACGTTTTCTTTTCATTTTGTTTAATCAATTAGATTGATTTATACAACCATTAAATTCAATTTAGTTTACAAAATGTCGGAATGTTTAAAAATGTTGGGCAACACCACTCTAAACAAAGCATCTAGTATAAAATTTGATGATAAATAATTTTTTTTAATGTTTTTTATATAAATTTAAAAATAAAAAACAAGCAAAATAAATGAAACTACTTATAAAAAATCAAAATAAAACGATAAAGTGTGACCGTTATAGGACTTTATTAATTTTTAAAAAAAGTACGTTTGGTTTTTTGACACTCAAAATCTCAATTTCTAAGTATGAAATTACATCACCCTAGAAAAACTGTATTAGAAAATGGCTTTTTTTTAAATTCTACGACTCTTAAACTTTTAATTAAACGGTAATACAGATACAATATATTTATTTTTATATACATTATGTATAAGTAAAACAAACAAAATAAATTACTCACCTAAACATGCGAAATAATTGATCAATTTCTGAATCGCCGCGGAATAAAGATCTTCTGGTAGATATTTCAGCAAATATACAACCAATACTCCAAATATCGACTGCTAAGGAATATCTACTACAACCAAGTAAAATTTCTGGAGCTCTGTACCATAAAGTAACAACCCAAAAATTATAGATTTCTGCGGAATATATAAACCTCATGAGTATAACGCCTGACAAGTATATTAATTGTTCGAGCCAATCCAAAATCGGCAATTTTTAATATTTCGTTTTCTTTTATAATTATAATACTAAAATTATAAATGTAATTATAAACTTTGTAAATAATCAATGAAAAGCAAAAAAACCTTTAGAAGGGAAGGTAGAATGGTTATCTGCTTAGGTAGCAAATCAAGATATTTTCTTAAATCCATATCCATATACTCAAACACTAAATACAATCCATTCCGTTAAAGAATAAAATCAAGCATACTACAAAAAATAGGGTAATAAACGAAAAATTTAAACATACGACACAACATTCCGATGCTTCAACTCCCGCAATGCTGCAGTTTCACGTATTGTTGTAGCTGGAACACCTTCGTCGTTTCCATCCAAGCAAACTTTTTTTAATGTAACCATATTACCTGTTAAAAGAAACTTGCTTTTATACACAATTCCATATGTTCCTATGATGTTTACGATTTATATTATGCCATTTAAATGTATACCTTCTCCAATTTTATAGACCTTTTTGTAATGATTGATACTGTTAAAATTTTCATCTACAATACAAGTTATTGGTTCGTCCATTTTTTACTATAAAAGCTTAAATCTTTTAAAATTGCAATATATATAATGGCGCTAAAATTTAATAAAGTTAAATAAATTTATATTATTTTTCGGTTAGTATAATTTAGGTTACTTTTTGTTGTTTTTATAATATGAATATTTAATCATTTAAATTCAAATCTAATACACTTAAAATTTCGATATTTATACTAACAATTGTTATTTTTATTGATGATTTACTTTTGATAATTAGTTATCATAGATTCGAGAATTACAAATTTACAAATTATTGTTCAATACGATATTCAATAAAAAGTTCATGTAAAAAAATATCTAAATTTGCTCAGCTATTCTTGAAACTGACAGACAGTTTCTGAGACAATACACATTATCAAATAATAAATATGTGTAAAATTTCTAAGGTTTTGAGATACTAGAACTGGGTAAACTGGGAATGACTACATATGTAGTCATTGGCCGCTAACCAGAAAACAACATTAATAAGTCAAAAATATGTTGATAATTCAGTAAATGACTTTAGTTATATATATCTTGATATTCATTATGACTCAGTATTAAAATTTAACCAATAGGACTAAGTGTCAATAGCAACAGCTATTTACAGAAGTTTATATTCAATATTTGTAACGACAAAATTAATTTGATGATTTGATTGGATGAAAAATTATTTGATTATTTTAACTTTTTCGAAATGTAATTAACAAAATTAAATTATTACAGTCAAAAGCATTAAAATAAAATTTTATTATTCAAATTCTGAATAATAATTTTGAAAACAAGTATTAAAGTGTAAGGCTTTTTGGCATTTATTGCATTTTATGTGACGATTATTTTTACACAGAATACACTTTCTTGGTTGAATACTAATAGGTACATGGTCGACTGCATCAAATCGAGATGAAGTCGATACTGTTAACTGAGGCCCTGTAGTTATACGAGAAAATGATGTAGTAATTGCAGCAAGAACTACGCTTCTTCGAAATTGTAATTAAGGCATTTTACATTGATGAATCATTTGGTACATACGCCATGCGTAAATCATTAGAGCATTAATGCCATGGATCATTAGGGATAAATATCACTTCTTAGCTCTAATCAAGAGTCGATAATCTAAAGCCGCTCTGTCAAATATATCAACGCCACCCATTCCGTGATTATATTCTTTTACGATATGGGGTTGAATAATATGATCAAATTTTTTATATTTTTTACCTTATAAGTTTAATTAACCATTATAATTTAAGGTGTCTAAAGATATAGTATATTCTTGGCTATAAGAAAAATATTCTACTTGTTCCATTCATCAAGTATTTTTCGAGGTACAATATGAAACATGGATGACTACATATGTAGTCTTAAATATAATCGGTTTCACGTAAAATTTGTGTTAATTTGACTTAAATTAAATTCAGTCTTATCACTAAGATTTACAAGCCGAAAATTGTAAATCTCAACGTGATTTAAAACTTAAGTTCGTAATCGTATAACATTAGACAACACATAATTTTACTTATAAAATATGACTATTAAAAAAGGTAGTATATTAAATTTGGAGCAGAATGATGTATCTCATTATCTCAATTGAAATTGTCAATTTTGCTTAATTAAGCAATTAAAAATAAAACTATAGTTTACAAATCTTAAATTGAATTATTTGGATGTTATTTTATATATGATGATGATATTATAAATGATCGTAAAATAAAATGATCGTAGTTTCTTGTTCGTAAATCAAAAGATTGTATTTTATAATCGTAGTGAATATTAATTTTAATATATGATAATATTTGATCGTAGATCTACAGACCCAAGTTAAAAATGAAATATTAAAATATCATATACCTACAAACCATATTACAAAAAAATTAGAAATATTTTATGGTGTTTAACCAGAGAATATTTTTTTATCCAATTCAATTATAAATTCTAATATTAGTATATTTTTAAGATTTTTTCATTTACGATTTTTTGATAGTGCGCCATTACATTTAGATTAGAATGATGTATCTGATTATCTCATTTGAGATCGTCAAATTTGCTTAATTAGGCAATTAAAAATAAAATTATATTATAAATTGAATATTGTTTACATAAATAATATTCGCTTTAAAATGCATACATGTGATCTAATAAATATTAATTGTTTTAATTTAATTGATGGATTTATGGAATCTTATCAAAAGATGGGCTTTACAGTCCTAAAATGCATTTTTTAAAATCTCATAATAATTTTTCTTTAAATTGTTGTTTCTGGTCAGATAAACGTGGATAAAGATTTCACCAGCATGCATATGAAACCGCTATAACAAATTACGTCTATTAAATATGATTTCTGTATATATTTGGAACTTACAAATAAAAAAAATTTAATTGATTAGTGTTCTTTGAATTAATATTAATGTAATTAATTGATTTAACTTGATAATAATCTATACATGCAAATATCCATATTTAACACTAATTTTACATGTATGTAATCATTAGAATAAGTAAGCTAAAAATATAATATTTGTCTAATTACAATAAAAATTATTTACATTATAAAATAAAATTTCTTCTTATTCACAATTATTACTCAAAGTTTAATAACATTAATTTTTTAATAAAATACATAAATTAAAGTACAAAAATAGCCGATTTAAATGATTGTGTTTATTGTTTCTATGGAAAATGAAAATGATAATTGGTTAATTACTACACGTTAACGATTCAACCAAATATCGTGAATTATGTCGTTCTGCTCCGGAGACGTTACACTTTTAACTTAAATGGTCAGACCCCATAAGTAAAAGTAGCCAGATTTTTAATGTACTAAATACGTACTAGTTACTTAAAAACTAAAATTAAATTAAATTTAAAATCTTAGTCGATTTGAATTTAAAATTCATATTTATTTATACAGTAAAATTTTTACGTTTACATAGAAATTATCGAGTACGTATTTTTTTAAGTTTAAAATACGTATATCTGGCCACTTTATATAAGTAAACCAAAAAGTTACTTGTTGTTGTCTAGTGAAATTAAAGTGTCAACATTTTATTACATACTTTTTGTTATGGAACCACTCTTTTTGATAGAGGCGTGTTTATTATGTAGCTAGTTTATTCTTAATTTTGTATTTAAATTTTTGACATTTAGTTAATCAGCTTTTGTATAATTTCATGTAAAAAAACAATCAAAGTGTCTAAGGGTTAATTAATTATACAGTACATTTCTGTACAGCAGTGTTTCTCAAAATAAGCGCTCAAATAGTAGTGGCGCTAAGGCGACGCTGTGAGAATTTTTATAAAATTATAATAAATATATCTTTATCTACAATTTAATTTTTCAAAAATAAAGTAGGATTTTTTTTTGGCCAGGAAGTATGTTGATTTAAGTGAAAATTGGAATTTTGTCATATTTTCGGACGAATAAAAGTTGAATCTAGACGGTCTTGATGGCTTCCAGTTATTGGCATGATTTGAGAGGGGAGAAACAAATTTATTGTACACAGCAAAGCGGAGGCGGATTTGTAATGATCTGGGGAGCATTTTTTTAGAAATGAAAATAGAAATTGGAAATTCTGAATGGAGATGAGAACTATGAATACTATATATTTACCTTATCTGAGACTTTACTTATGTGATATGTTATAATTTGGATCTTTCCTAGTTAATACTTAACGATAAGAACTTTTTATGACTTGTTTTGAACAAAATAAGTACTGAATATATTAAAATGCAGAATTAAATTATAGGAAATAATACAAACTGGCTTAAAATAAATATTTTTTTTAAATTCTGAAAAAAGTAATTTAAAATAAACACAAAAAATATTTTAATTAAGTTAACTGATCGTATTTATTTTAATTAAAAAAGCATATTAAAATATGATTTTTGGTTATATTAATTTAGAAACTTTTCAATTTATATTTTTTAAATTTTTATTTTAAAAAAGTTTAAATTAAAAAATATAGCATTTATATTTCACGGAATGCCAATTAAATTTCGCGGAACACGAGTTGAGAACTACTGTACTACATATATAAAAATAGTTAGAAATATAAATAGTATCTACGGTAATAAAATATTCTCAAAAGTGATAATTTATAATTTTATCATTTTTAAATTGGTTTTACTCTTAATTTTATATACTTAACACAATTATTTTTAATTATCTCAAAAAATATTTGAGTAGAAGAATTTAAAATATTTTGACTCGGTTCATATTTATTCATGTCTTTTTTTGAAATTATATATATTTTTTTAAAAATTATAAAAAATTTATTTGTGAAGTGTGTCTAAAATATACAATTTCTTTTTGATTTTTTTAATTAATATAATTAGTATTACATGATATATGTTATATCTTAAAATTATAACAAATGCATTGCAACTACGAAAAAAAAATGTTGCCATAATTTTTTTATTATTAAAAATGTTAGCAAAACAAAATAAGTATAATAAGTTTGGTAACCACTTATTTAATGCGTTGATAAAACCAAATGGTAAGATGGATAAATCAGACATGTGTTTTTTTTAAAATTAAAAAAGTTATATTAGCAAAGCTATGTGCTTTTTAGACTAAAATTTAGTCTAAATACATAACAATCAAGCTAGTATATTATTATTGCATGTATATTTAATTACCATGATCATATAATTGAATCTTTATATGAATATTAAATATATTTTAACATTTATTAAATTATAATTCGTTATAATAAATTATTATAATTATATTTATTGAAATTATACTGTGAAAATTGTCATATTTCATAAAAATCTTTGTTCAAAAATATACTTTTATAAATTTTCCAAAAAAATTCATATATAGATATTTGCTCCACTTAATTAACGTTTAACTTAATTATCTTGTAGCGCTGTAGCCGTTTAATGCATATTTTTTTTGAAATTATAAAATGAATATTTGCATTGTTAATAGAAACATTTGAGTAATACTAAAATATTAAATTATTTTTCACCGGTAGTGCGTATATTTCTAAGGTTGAAATTTTGTGTCTATATAAGGTGGAATAAGCTGTATCAAAATAATGTCTTTTTTTAATTATTTCAAATTTTTTGTTTTAATAAAATAGTTTCAGAAAAAAAAATGAATTCTAAACTGCTTTTTTGACACTAAAGTTATTCAAATTACTTAATTTTCATTATAATTTGGTAAACATTAAACTGGTAGTACATTTTTCATATGTTAAAAAAAAGCCCTGATATAATCAATATTTAATTAAAATACAGATTGGTTTAGAAACAAGTGCGGCTATTATAATAACATTGAATTTATTTATTGTATTATTTTTGTTTCGAATAAGACGTTTTTAATTTTTCAATTATCACTGTGAAGATATTCACGTAAGCATGCAATGTTTCAGGATCCGTTATTTTCTCTTAAATTGTTGCTACTATTGGCTTAACCGCCAACTAAATATTTAGTTTTAAAAATAATCATTGTATTTATTGATGATTAATTTAAAGACATTTGTCGAATTAAGAAATGTCATCAAAATCTAAATAAATTTCAAAATAAAAATGTATTTAAAACTAATGTACAATTCAAACTTAAAAATTGTATAGCAATCAATTTAGGAGACTAAGATAACTACGTACTGAATACGTAAGTTTCAAAGTAAAAATTTTAGTAGATACATGTAATTGTTTGGATTAAACCACATAAGAATAATCATTTTTTTAACTTTTAGACAAATAATTATTTACATGTTACTACATATTTCTAACAACTTTTACATGTTGCAAGTAAAAATTAATTGTGTAATTTACAATCAGACACCCAAACAAATTATAAATATGAAATTACCAAAGACATACAAATTGTAAAAGGTACCTCAAACATTGTTGGACTAAATTTGGGTACATTGACGTGAATTTTAATTAAATAATCAATGCTCTTGTAAATTTCTTATAAATTACCTTTAAATATACTATAATCCTTTACTTATGAAAAAATAAATGTCTGTGTAATTATTTATTGAAAAAATTGACAGTCGCAGAATTTAAAAAAACCCAATTTCCCCTTTTTTTTCAAATAAAAATCAACCCACAATCTATCCAAAAATTTAATAAAACATACATTCTGGAACGCAATTTAAAATCATTACCATTGTCGTTAATCTCAGCCTCATAAACGCATATTTTCATGATCATAACCCCAAATTACCCTATATTTTAAAAATAAAACATGTCTTAAAATTTTTTTAAACATAATTTCTAAAATAATTTTTACAATCATTAACATCATCATATATAAAAACCTTAAAAAAAATGAATTTCACGATCAAAACCCCACATTACTATTTTTTTTTAAATGAAAACAATTCTAGAATTTAAAAAAAAATACAGATGTTAATGTTGTATCGAAGCGACATCTTCACGGTCCAAACTGTAATTTAATATTCATTTTTTTTATTTCGATTTTATTTTATTAAAACAAAAAATTTGCCATAATATTGAACATTTTAATTCAATACGTTATGATGTAACATTTTTATCACTCTATTTTCCCCCTGTATTGACGTTGCATGTATTGCATATAATAATGTAAATATTTTCTACTACACTGTACATTTCAATGGTATCTTTTATAGCACATAAAATTGTGGCTGCAATTCCAATTTTTAAATGAATTAAAAATACATGAATTAATTTAGATAAACATCAATTGCAAGGCTTCTATTTTCTTCGCATTGGACATATATCACCAATTACTCAACTACTTAATTTGACAAATTTTTACATCCACGACCATCAAAATTTACACTCATTTTTTTATCCAATATTAAATAAATATATTTGTTATTTAATACTACTCATTTAACTTTAATTATTCAAAACTTAGATTCAGTTTAATTTAAACTCCAAATGAAAAATATGTATAAATTATGAAAATATTATACAAAATAAACTATAATATACATGTTTAAATTAATATTTAGTTAAAAACTTTAAACGTCGTGCACAACTTAACCCCACAATTTTTGCAGATTTTAATGCTGACATGATGTTTGTAATTATAATACTAAACTAATTTTTACTAAGGCTAAGAGAGATTCCATTATGTGAAACACCCTTATGCAGGGGTGCACAACCTTTCTACCAATTCAGCCACAATGCTACTTTTTTAATTAATACTACGGCCGCACAACATTTACTTCGACATTGAGAAAGTTTAATCTAAACTTAAATTTTAGGTCTAATAATATAGTTTTCTTTAAATTTTAATATCGGCAAGTTTTAATTAATAATATTCAGTTAATAATTTTTAATTAAAATTAATCCTTAAATTATTCATATACTTTATTAATTTAAAGTAGAATGATATATTGCATTATCATTAAATGTATTGCTTACGGCTGTACGGCCGCACGTTGTGCACCCCTGCCCTAATGTATCGTATACATTGTATAAATTTATGTTTGTATACTATTGTAAATAATAAATAAACTTTTTTACAATTTAAAACATGATACTAATTTTGATATTACTATCTTCGATTTCAATATTATTGCACGCACAAAGTAATCATTAATTTGCATGGTTTATATATTATGACTTGATTGATACTTATATAATTAAATTTTTAATAATTTTGTACTAACAACAGAGATCTGATTATAGCGGATTTTTTTTCACATTAAAATTTTTCAAATGCACTAATATAACTATAATGATATATTATATGATAGTTGATCATTAACTTTAAAAGTCAAAAATTGCCTATCAATTATTTAAAAACAAAATATATCAATTACATGGTTAAAATTACATGTAATTATTCAGATCCCCAGTTTCTGTATTTTAAATATATTTTTTTTGAAATTAAAGCAATAATAACTATAATGCCAAAATATTAACCGCGTTAATCGAATTCGCGTTGAAGTTACGCGTAAATTGTGGACAAATTGATTTTTAAGTTTACTTTATAATTTAGAAAAATAAATTTAGGTTTTTCCTTTTCCAAGTGTATATCTTTTAATAATATTAATTTTAGAAGCAATACTAATAACATTTCGTTTTATTTTATCATTCATTTGAATATTTATTTAGAAAATTACATATTATATTCAAGTTATTTGTATAGTAAATGCATTTTGTGTTGAATATGATATGAAAATGTAACTTATAATAATATAATAATATAAAGATTTGTTATTTTTCAAAACTATTAAAATTTTTTGACATAAAACTAAAAAACAAGTTTTTGACTGTAAATATCACATTTCTATAATGGCATTTTTGATATTGCATCACCTTTAGTGAATTTACTAAAAATTCTGTATATGTAGAGCTATTAATTTTGTCAAAAGAAATACAACAATTCAATTTTTTATAAGTGAAAAAATTAATTTTTAGTATAATTAAAAAATCTATTCTTGTCAGAACTAGCTACTATTTGTACGATGCAAATAAGAGTAAAGCTAGTGCAA
>LWCA01001202.1:0-11133 GCA_001642005.1 Intoshia linei | reverse complement strand
ATAAAATAATTAACGATTTTATAAGGTGCTCAAAACATATGGACGGGTCTGTATAAGTATTTATTTTTGCAATGGAAAATAGTTTCTAATTTTATTGCAATTTTCAATTTTTTCTTTTATAAGATCTGATTTCATCACAGTTAAATATGTCATCATTTCTATATTTTTCTACAGCTTCAGAAAATAATTCTTTCCATTTTTTTTGTTTTAGACTCGTTTACTAATTTTGATTCTCTTACATTTTTTTTGATTTAATGGAATTTTTGGTTAAAAAAAAGAATTTAATCAACCAGTAGAGGCTTTAAAATCGTTCAAATTCAAAAGACTGGCAATTTCCAACGCCATTTCTTTCAATATATTCCCACTATTATCTTATTCACTATTAATCCCATTATCTTATACTTATATTTAATGTCCGTTGACGTTGAAACCACTGATTCAATTTTCATAGATTACCTTAGACAAGGTTGTCTCTTCTGATTCAAATTTAAATTATTACAAGTAAGGATTTCTTCGCGATTTTTTAACGACTTATTTATCAAAGCTATTAAAATTGAGTGTTTGGTGGCTAAATGTTTTTGAGATCGATTTGAATATTCGTCGAACAGTTTAATCAATTTTATTTTATCATTTATCGAAAAATCTTTTTCTCTTCAAATTCAAATTCATATTGAATGGTTACTTTTCTGAAATTTATAAGTGACGTGATAGAAAATTAATACAAATTTGTTTATTTACACAAATTCATATTCACAGTTTATATTAAATGAAATGCATATAAGCGTGAATTCATATTATACAGTATTAATATTGAACAGAAACCACTGTATTTTTAATTAAAATAACGGTTTTATATTTTAAATCAATGAATAAGCATAAAAGAAAAAAATATTAATTTATCCTAAGTCGAATTGTTACAATGGTTTAATGCTGTTTAATATTCGATATGATGATGGTGTCGTTGGTTTAGATCCAGTTCCAGTCAAATTTTTAAAAAAATAACAACGTTAGGGGTGTGATTTTTAGTACTTTTTTTTGAAATGTTATAGGTATAACGCTGATAAAGTCGCGTATGATGCTTTTATGGCTACTCTGAAAAAATAAATTATTTTGAAATATTTTGGCTTTAATTTTTTGGTTAATTACTCAAATTTTCCGCTGTTATGACTTGATTTATCAAATTTTGGAACACCCCTAATGAATATATAAAGGTTATTAGGATTAAACATATTGAATATCGCTGAAATGGGGTTGATAGGGAGATGATAAGGAAGGGGGTTAGAGGTAAGATGATTATTTTTGACTAAATTCTAAAATGTCACTGTTTTGCGACACGATATTTATTATGTAGAAATATGAAATAACTGGCATTAATATTTTATACTGCCTGTAAAATATTACAAAAAAATACTTCTTCATAGATAATGTTTGGTTTAATAATTTTTCCTTTTATAATAATTTGGTCTATGATAGATTGGTGTGTCAATACATATAAAATTTCATGACTAAATATAAATGAAATAAATATATACATTAAATTAATTAGTTTTAAAGATTGTACTGTGTAAACTAGGGCTATTCCATTTTTCTAAAATAAAAATGACGCATATAGAAAATGAGCACTGCGTAATTTGCTGCATATAATATTAATATGATATTAATATTTTGTTAAATCAAACGGTATAATAATGACCATTGAACCTTGTGAAAGATCATTTTTGACATTAATTAATGTTAGTAAATGAACTATTAAAGTTGAAAATATATGTTCAAAAACTATAAACAAATTTATATTTGTTTTTTAAATTTAATTTAATTTAAATTTGTACCAATTTTCAATGTAAAATGTACTTGTGTAAAAAAATAGTTAAGAAATATAAATAGTATTTACGGTAATAAAATATTCACAAAAGTAATGGATTTATTTTATAATTTTTAAATTCGTTTTACTCTTAATATTATAAACTTAACAGAATTATTTTTTTACAATAGTAATTAAAAAATATTTGAGTATAAGCATTTAAAATATTTTGACCATATTCATATAAATTCATGTCTTTTTTTAAAATTATATAATTTTTTTAAAAATGACAAAAAGTTTGTCCGTCAACTGTGTCTAAAGTAAACAATTTTTTAGTGATTATTTTTAATTAATATGATTAGTGTCACATGATCTATTTTATATCTTAAAAATATAACAAATGCATGGCAATTACGGGAAAAAGAATGTTACCATATTTTTTTCAAATTTCAAAAAAAAATCCAAATTAGAATAGCCCTAGTGTACATTGTACACCCACATAATTTGTATATAGCAAAAATAAACTTAGAAATTATCACACGTAACCGTATCTCAATCAAAACTCTACTTTAATCAAAGTTACCATTAGTTTAGAATTACAATTATGTATAACAATATTAACCAAAAGGGTAAAAAGTGTTCATGCTGAAAAAATCAATTTATCTCATGTTATAGAATAAATAAGCAGTATTTATTTAATATTTTTCATTTTCAACTTTCAATTTTGGAGTTGAATTAAAAAATTTTTTGTAAAATCGTAAAAGTGGGGTTTTCACATAAAGATCTTCAAATTGTATTTTTTATTAAATATTATTAAATTTTATTAATGTTGGAATAAAGCGGGATTTTTGAAATAATAATTTAACGGTCGTCTAGGCTTTAATGTAAAATCCCAACATCTAGCAACTCTGCAATAATGGATTTGACGAAATTAAAAATTAATTTATTAATTTTGGTAATAAAACCAGAAATGCTGGTAATAAAATTTTTAACACCGTACACTATATTTGGTAAAACATTTGGTTATCATATATCAGGGGTCGGCAACCACTGGCCTGTCGGCCAAAAATGGCTAACAGAATAATTTTGGTGGTCTTTTCGTAAATATGTAAATTATTTATTTTTAAATTTACCAACTTTTAAACACTGTTTTAACCATTATCTACTACGATTGGCTCATTATAATCATTTTAATACTGAATTTTTAAAATCCCTAGATTTCATTTTGTTGAATATATTATAACCGTTTCACTTCTGTTAAAATTGAAATGTATCATGTGTAAATTTTCAAAAACAGGCCCCTAGATTTTTTTTATACAAAAAAGTGACCACAAGATGCAAAAGGTTGTCGGCCCCTGTCATGATTGAAAAATAAATTTTCAATATTTACCAATAAATAAACCCGCGAAATATATTTTTAATTTGACAATCATAATCGAATATGACGGGATATGCTGCATGGTAATTATTTAGCAATTTGGTAGCAATATCATAAAACGATTCAATTTGATGAAACGAAACTAAATTATAATAATATTTTTTTATTCCAAAACATTTATTACCGATTGATTGTGACATGACATCTTTAGTACAGAATAAATCCAATGGATAACTATATTTACAAAATCAAATATACAGAATTGATCATATTATTAAAATAATTTTTTATAAATTTAACCACAATATTAATTTTAACATACAAACAACTGTTGAATTATACTACATCAAATAAAAAAGTTGAACATGTATTTATAGAAATTTACACCATGGTATAAAAAATTAAAATTATATTATGTAGAAATGTACGAGATGAAAAGTTAAGCTTAAATATCACTTACAATACCGTTATGTATCGTGTGAAATATTTTTAAATTTGAAAATTAAAAAATTTAATACGGGCAACAGGTAAGATATTCCCTTCGATACAAATAAATATATATTGAACCTTCTATATAATTTGATTGGAACCCAAAAAAAATTGCTGATTGATTTTTTGTGTCTCAATCGATTGTTTCATTTATAAAAAGAAAATTTACAAATGATCCGCAGATTCTGGTCTGGTCTGGTAGGAAAAGGTCCACAACCGAAAGAACTGACAGAAATATTATCAAAATAGCAATTGAAACTTGAAATTCGAGTTGTTCTAAAGTCGTTATAAAACTTAAACAACGAAATATTCATTTATCAAGAATTACAGTTAACCGTCGACTGTTAGCATCGGGGTATAGATCATATAAAAAAATTAAAAAACCCTATCTATCTATAAATATAAAACAATCCAGATTCGAATGGGCAAAAAAGTATGAAAGTTAAACTGAACATGATTGGAGCAAAGTAATTCATTTATATTCAAAAAAAATATATAAATAATCACTAATTTTTAATTATATTTTAATTAATAAAATTCAAGTTAATTTATTGATTTATAGGTCATAATTTCTGACGAATCTGTAATGGCTGACAGATCATTAAATGTACGGAAAAAATAAATGAAACATTTAGACCAGATTTTATCAAAAAAATAATAAAATTTCCATGTAAGTTTATGATTTCGTGGTTATATCTGTTATAGGTATTAACAAAATACAGATTGTAAAAGAAAAAATAGATCAAAAAGTTTACAAGAATGTTTTACAAGTATTTTTAAATGAAATAACTGAATGGAATACAAATGGAGGATTTTTATTCAAGCAAGATTTAGTTCATTTCCACAAAGCTATATCCATCACTTGCTATGTTGAGGATAATGGTATTTTTGTTCTGGAGTGGCCTGGAATTCGCCAGGCATGAATCCTATATAAATTTTGTGGTCGAAATTGAAGATGAAATTCACCAGATTAAAATTAGAATAAAATCTGAATTTATTGATCGCATCAATTTTGTCTGGAGCAATTCATCTACAATTAAAGAACTATTGAAAAGTCTTATAAATTCAATGCCTCGCAGAATTAAATCCCATCGTTTACGTTATGTGATAAATATAAATTATCATTTATCATTAATCTATGTATTATTTTTTATGCTAGTAACATCAGTTTAAGTTTAATTATCGGATTTAACGTTTTTCATATTCGAAAAAGAAATTACCGAAAATGTCGATTTTGATGCAGTTGAACAACTCAACAGTTGAATGTTCAACATTAAAAAATTTAGTAGAATGAAAACTCGAAAAAAAATATAAATTATTATTATATACATATTAATGTATATATTGATCCCTTAATAATTATTTCGCCGCCTGTCTGAAAATCCTAGATAACCATTTTAAGGTACTATAAGGTGTCTTTCATGATTTTAAATTAAATCATATTAATTAAATTAGCTATATGAGGCATAATTGACCCAACGAAAAGGTTTTATAAATATATAATATTTGTAAATACGGGTGGATAGAATGTAATTAGGTCGGGTACAATTTAACTTTTTAGAATGCTCAATTTTAAACAAAGTAAAAAAAATCTGTTATCATAAGTTTATAATTTATATTTTTGGATACCAAAATGTTTTAAGTGGCCCTTAGGTAAACTGGCTAGAAAAATATGTGCTATCACTTTTAGTTTATTTAGAATAAATTTTAAGCCGAAAATTTTTATTCGTCATCATAGATAAATAGTTTTGGCTTTACATTTATCACCAAATAAACTAAAATTAATAGTAAGTATTTTTTCTGGCCACTTTACCTCAGGGCCACATTTCTAACTTTGAAAATCCCAATTTATGTCATATTTGTCTTTAAATATATTTAAAAAATACCATTTATTTCGTATATTAATTTTACTAGGACATTTAGTGTAGATTAGACATTCTACTTCTATAATTGATTGGTACAAAGAATTTGTAAACAAATTGCTTATCCACCTTGAAATCACTGTAGAGAACATGATTGGTAACAAGTAATGTGCATCGTCCGTAATTTCAATCTGTTTTATAATTGTACTTGTATATAGATCTCATCTATTAGATGATTACATTTTATCAGTGACATTAAATGTTCTATGTAATTATAAAAAATGTATAGCAAAAAATTGGATTCCAAAAATGAATTTTTTTTCATTGTACCTAGCAGCCACAGCCTATGACCCACATGGACCCACCTTGGGAAACCCTCAACTAAAGTGAAAACTAAAAATGAAAATTATAATGAAAATGTGTACTTTAACTTATATTTATTATCAAATTTGTGCGCTTTTTTTAACTTTTTATATCAATATTATATTAATTAATTTATATTATGTAAACTACATATACATTAGGGTGGTTAAAAAAAAAAAATTTAAAAAGTACTTTTGAATATATTAGGAAAATTGGTTAAAAATGACTTGTACAAATTTTTACAGCATAAAATTAATTATTGCTTCGCCACTCATCACCACCAAATTTACATTTCTTATATATACATTTTTGTAGTATAAAAATGTAGTGTTGGTTACAAGTTATAATTCATTGTTAAAGTTTAACTTAAACAAATAAAATGGAACTTATTTATTACATTATCAAATTATTCTAATCTTTTAAACAATTTATTATGTGTTAACAGTATTATGAAATTTAACAATGATATAAATTAAAATTATGAAACATTTGTTGTTCTTTTTTCATTTATAAATCATTTTATTTTAATTTTGGTCCAAATTTAAAATCTATAAAAAATCACATATTCTGTTAAAAAACCGTCTTTTGAATCGATACGATTATTATTTTTAATTTTTTTTTCATAAAATGAATCTTTGCCTTTGTTACCCATTGGATTATCGTTTTAATTAATAATCGTCACTCGACTTTCATGGCTACCATTGAAATATTAATATTATACAAATTCTATAATATTGATTATTCCCTTGGTTAGTTGGCAATAAAAATTTTATGAATCGAATTATTTTCTTGACTAATGGATGAACGTTTTAATTAATATTCGTCAATTAATTTTCATGGTTACTATTAAAATATTTATATTATAAAATACTGTATTATAAATTTTCCCTGCTCGGGTGACAAAGGAAAATTAATTGAATCGAATTAATTTTTTTTGCCAATCATCATTATTTACCACCCTTATCAAAATATCAAAAGTACTTTCTCAATTTCAAAAATTTTCTTGTTTTTGAACCACCCTAATATACATATATATTAGGGCTGTTCGTTTTTTACAAAAATTGATAATTGTTGAAAATATCCTATACCACACTGAAGAGGGTACTTAAAAACCCCTAAAAAATATATTTTTAGAAAAATTTACCGTAAAAACATTAAGCGGTTTTCTTTTTTAAGGTTTTCGCGTGTTTACGTTTTAAATACATTTTAATAAAAAAAAGTAATATGAACTCTCTAGAAGCCGTAAAAAATTGTATGACGATATGTGAAATATGACGCAGATTCGTGACAGGTGAGTTTAGTTTTCGAGTTAGTTTCTGCGTTTTAATTAATTAAAATCACAAAAAATAACGAAAATACTTTATTATCTTCAAAAAATAATGATTAATCATGGAAACAATTATTATTGGTGTTGAAATTCAAAGTAATTTAAAATTGAAACGAATAATTCTGTTATTATAAAAGTGAAATTTTAGTTTATTAATAAGCAATAATTATATAATTTTTTGCAACCTCTTAATGTCAACTGTCATTATCTGACCAAATGATCAAGCATTCCTTTAATGTTGTTTCTCACAATTTTAAGTCATTGAAGGATTATAAATCTTATATTTATTGACGAATGTATTTATAACTTCATTTTTATAAGTTATATTCCCGATTACTTACTATATATGGTATATATATTATATTGATCATTGTTTTTCGTTAATTATATTAATCATTTTATTTCAGTAATATGGAAGTGAGACTCGATATGCATGCCGACTGATAATATGTAAAATTATGTTTAAAATTCAATATAAAACTAAAATTTTGTAACTGTAAAAAATAATCTAAAATTTAGATTCTAAACCTATAAATTATAATACATGTGATGTGAATTATTGAATTGATCTAGATGTGAATTAAATATTGAAGATTACAATTAAAAATTATTAATAAAAAATGTAAAAAGTAGAATATTAAATTTGCTACAATAACAATTGTTGTAACAACTTCTTTATTTTGTTCTTATAACGCATAGTTTACTGTATATCAGTGTTTCCCAACCGTGGGGACAAGCCTTACTGGTGGGGCTGAAAAACGTTTTGGTGGGAAATTGGAAATTTGGTGGGGCCTACGACTTTTTGGTGGGCCTGGGAAATATTACAAATTTATAGGTTTATGAAAACTTAAAATTAATTTATTGTTAATTTTATACAATATTGTCAAATTTATAAGTGGTTATGTGATACTTAAACCAATTAATTGTATTATTAAATTATTAAAATGACAAAAAATAAATATATCTTTAATGATAGTGGGCTATTGAATTCAAATTTAACTAAATTGATGAGTATATGCAAAATTATCCGATTTTAACTATTTGCTAGGATTGCTTTGTTGCCATTTCCATCCTTTTATTTAGCAGAATGCGGGTTTAGACTTACTGCCAAAAAAATAAATAGACTACAAATTTTAAAAAGAGGAGATATACGATTAAAGCTTGCAACATTAGTAACTAATATTAATAAATAACATTATTATTGTTTTTATCATTATTATAATTCGCTCGAATTTTTTTTCAGTGGGCCTGGGATTTTTTTAAGAGTAAAAGTGGGGCCTAGCATAAAAAAGGTTGGGAAACACTGCTGTATATGTAACCAAATGAATTATAATATTACGCTAGTTACCGAGTAAATGTTTAAAAATGAACATCACCTATTATATAGTATTTTAAAGTTATTAATTGAATTCCGCTTAATGTTTTTTGAGAATTAAGAATTTTTAATAACGGCATATTATTTTTCATATATCAAAGCATACTCTCTGCTCATGTGGTATTTTTTTTTTGAACAGCCCTAATGTATGTAATAACATATAATGTAATGTATGACATAAAATTATTTTAACACTGTTTCAGAAATATGTACCAAAATAATGGCCAATGAGATAGTATTCCGTGTGACACCACTAAGAAATGATGCTGAACCTACATAATGTATATTATATTTGATGAATATATAAAAATTATGATTATTAAACCCAATAGAGCTAATACACCGGGATTTATCCAAGAAGTAGCAATTGTATTTGGAATTTTGCCTATAATTGTAATTAACAAACGGCCAATTATTCTTCCATATAAGCCCCCAATAAATCTAAACGAATTTTAAATTTTTTTTAGTATGTATAATTTACATCATCGGAATAAGCAGACCACCTGATACACCCGTATTACCGCAGTAAGCGGAAAATACAAAATATAAAATTAGCAATACGGACAACTCCGGTATACTATATTTGAGGTGGGATTCACGTGAGAATATGTTTTGAACAGCCACAATGGGCTTATCGTTTAGTAGAGAGCTCACTATAAATACAAAATTATAATATATATTTTAGACTAATATATTTTGTATTTTGTAACTTTTTTTAGATACCTTCACACATTGAAAAATTACATTAATTGAATAAACTAACATGTGAATATGGCGTTATATATTGAGTCGTTATTTAATTGCTTTGATAAGAAATGACAACCTTAGTTAAGAACCATGAACTAAGTAATTGGCTCAGTTAACTAAACTGCATCTTAATGATGCAAAATTATAAGATACGGATCCATTTCGTAAAAATAATTGTTACTTATTCAATTTTTTTTCTTCATTCTTTAATATCCGTACAATACCTGTGTTTCATGGTTTATACTAGAAATATGAGTCGTACTTTGACTTGTCGTTGCTAGAACTGTAGAGAGTATATAGTGGGACCAGATCAAATGGAAATTATAACCGTTTCATTATTGTACGAACAACATACAAATAAAAAATATTTACCAATGGAGCCGCAAAGGTTAAGGTTACGATTAATCTCACATTTTTAGTTAAGTATTTAATGATATTGTTTCCCAATTGAGTTAGTAACGCAACACTGATTGGTAAGATCAATTAAAACATTGATATAATAAATTTTCATACATTACCAATTAATTCAGAATAGTTAAACCCAGTTAGTTGAACCCTATCAATGACCATTCATGATATAAAAGATAAAATTACATTCGTTGTATCCTTTTTCTGTGGCGTTTTGATTACATAACACATTATTATTATCGAAAACCGGTTGGTTTGTTTCACTAAAAATTGAAATAAATAATTTTAATAGCAAATATAAATATATTTACATTTCAATTAAAAAAATTTTATTATCATTAATTTACTTAGTAGATTTACATTATTTTCGGGACCTGGCAATAATTTTATTGTTGGAATTTCAATGTTATTGGTGTTATTTAGCTATATGCTTATGGAATTAAAATTAGATAATAACACATACCTTTAATTTTATCTAACTCAAACATTGAAAATTGAAAGAAAAACAATACTTAAATACATGTACTTATTATGTATTTCAAAAAAAACATAATAATTATGGATTAATTATTGTGACTGTGGGAGTGATCAATAATTTCAAAAAAAGACATTTTTGTTGCCACATAAAACTAAAAAAATTACCGTCTTATATTTTAAAAACTCAATTAAAATCAACTAATAAGTTATTAATAATAACTCGTACTCTGAAAAAAACAGAAATTATAAACATACGTTAAGTTAACTACATGTATGTTAAAATAAACTGTATTATTAATATTATTATTAATAATTTATTACGTTATATTTTGTTGAAGATTGCAATCAAAATTTGTGCAATTTTTGCGTTTACAAGAAAATAGCATTGGTAGAAAACTGATAATAAGTGTCCACATAATCTAAACAAAAAATATCATAAATGCATTTTTGAAGATACAAAATATTTTTTATATTTTTTAATGAATAATAAACTTTAAAGTGTAAATTAATTCATTGATATAAATAAACTGACAATAAAAATAGTTTTTTTGAAACTTTTATAAAGTCTATAAGTATCTATTATGCTCTAATTTTAATCCTAATCCTAGGCCTTAATTGGACATTTTGTTTTTTAAAATATATTTTTACAAATTTTTCAAAAATGTGACACCCTAGTATCCATATTCCATACACACCTGAAAAATTTGCATATAATGCCCAAAAGACTTATAATACTGATTAAGGTGTTATTATTAATCTAAAATATAATAATAGTACCAGGAATCCTGGTACTATTTACACAAGTTAAAATAATTTAATAGTAAAATAATAAGTTAAAATAACTTATAAATGATCACCATCACCAATAATCCTGATGGTGAAAAATACTTTTTGATCTTTGAATAT
>LWCA01000151.1:0-47028 GCA_001642005.1 Intoshia linei | reverse complement strand
CATAATCGTGATCAGCGCATAAAAATACATCTATAGGCAAATATACTTTTTGATTTTTAAAAAAGTGGACACCCTACTTGACATATAATACTAAACGTTAGTAAATTATTATCACTACATTACTTTACGTTTTCAGATCAATATTAAATTTTTTCGGTGGAGCGGTTAATTAAACAGACCGACAGGGGGCGGAAATCTGCATTTGAAAACCTCTAAGTTAATCATTAACTAATAACAAAATTGTTGTTTTTTCAATGATAATTTCAAAAAATTTAAATAGGTTAAATGAGTAATATTCCATAATCTTTGAAAATATTTATCAAAAATCAAATTTATCAAAATCTTCAATTTTTCAAGTTACAAAATAAAAGTTTCATCATGAAACCTAAAATAAAGTTATTTTTATAAAAAAACAAAGTTATCGATTTTTGTATTCTATTTTAAATTGTAAAAAAATTAAATGGAAGCACAAAATCAAAATGCCCAGTTTATAGACAATAACATTGTACATTTGACAAAAATTAAAGAAAAAATTGTTGGTCTAATTTGTTTAATAGAACAAAATCCAAATCATTTAAACATGTATGATTTTTGATGAATATTCTTAACACTGGGTTACAAACTTTGAAGATTTTACCATAGAACGCTCCAAAACTATTATTACCACGATACTTATTTGTTTTTGGACTAAATTTATCAAATTACTTTAGTGGACCTGTATATTTTTCAAATTTTTTTACATTCGTCGATTGAATAAAGAAATTATTTCGTAATTGATTAAATACGAATCTACGCCACCCGTCCATAAAGTTGGATCCATGATTTAACTTATCTATTGAATATCATCAAGTTTTACTTATTTTAGGGAAGAAATTATGACCACATTTAGCTTTATATCCAGTAAACTTGAGTTATCTAGTCGAACTATAAACGTGGAAATGGTAAACAAATTAAAAAATGTGATAATTTCTCCATGTTTTCTAAGTAGAGATTACGATCAACATTTATCTGTAAGACTGGTTAATTTCTAAATTAAATTATACATTTAGAAAATAACTGAAGGTCGTTTTCCAATGATGTCACACGACAAAGTTCCACAACTTTTAAAAACGAAATTACAACCGTCAATCGAACAACACTTGAATAAATTGATGGAACCAAATGTAATTTTAAGCAACCATTTTTAATTTATGTAATAAATTATAGCAAAGAGACAATAAAGCATTCATAGAGGCATTGAAAATATTGCAAAGCAATATTTCAAAAGCAAAAAAAACTAGTTGGTCATAATTTTTTCAATTTCAATTGTTTTAGCTGAAATTTTAACTGACCACACCGAAAACCCTGATTTGGTGAAATTAACTAGCGCGGCCGTGTATGGAACAGGATTTAACTATACTGGAGTGGCAAAACCGAAAAGACCAATATCTGGCTATTCCACACCCACAAAGAACCACATTACAAATTGATAGAAATTAAATTGTATTTAAAAAAATATGTATATTACAAGTCTATTTTTCTTTACTATTACATCGTCCCATTTTTACATTATTATTAGTTTTCTAAATATAAAGTTAAATGGTAAATATTAAAAACTAACGCTAAAAATATTTTCATCTTTTATAAACTTGGGGCTTTGAGTTCCTAAAATTACACTTAATTGTAAACGTTAGTTAAACTTACCATTTTTGACAAATGGGTTTACCCATTTCCCATTTTCTGAAATAGAATTATTTTGTACATTCGTAGGTTCGTAGGAGTTTGGCATGTTACAATGATCGCTATTTGTTAGTATATTAGCAGTTCCTCCATTCTGTACATTTTGATTATATTGCTCATTCTGAGAAACGTTATTCCAATACGAATCGGTAGCCGAAGTTTTTTGAGTTCCTGGAGGAGTATAAGGTTCTTGTATATTGTATCGGAAAAACGGATTTTTTAGCTAGTAAAAATTTCAAAAGTACATTGTATACCTTTACATCCAATTTGTTTTTAGACTTTTGTCTTGTTTCTTCAACTTCCAATTCAATGTATATATCATAACTCTGTCTACAACTTTATAGAAATGTAAATAACTTTTTGCGTACTTTTTATTGGCTAACATTTGCAATTTTCCCACTAGGCGATCTCCCTCTTTCACAAAAAGAGGTTCCGGGATTAAACAACGTACCTGGTACCAATGCGTTAACGGCTCAGAAGGAGACGTAGACAGCCAGACTGTATTTCTATAATGATTTAAGTAAGTATTTAAAAAAACAATACACTGATCCCATGAATGCAACGTCAAACCAAAATGCTAGACCGTGCACATTGCCAGCTTGGCGAACTACAAAATTAAGATCAATGTTAATATTTTCAAATTGGTTCTCCTCTATTGTCAAAAAGTTGATAGTATGCTTCATTGATCGAGCCATACAAATACGTATATCAAAAGTATCCTAAAATTACCATATAATTTCTCCAATAGTTTAACTTACCACAATAGGTTGTTTAAAATATTCTTCAACTGCAGCAGGTAACAAATGTTTCAGGTGTATTCCATAAAATTGACTGGACCAAAAATGAGTTTTATTTACAGTTTCCATGAACAAAGCTTCATCAGTAAATGGAGTAATAAAAAAGTCTGCTTGGCTCGGAAACATTTTTCCTGTAAATACAGTAATAAAAAAATTGAACTTTCCAAAATGTAAAGTAGACAAATTATGATAAAATTACCAGTGGGTTTCAACCATTTTCTCGAGTGAACGTAGCTTTCTAACATTCTTTCATTAAGAAGCATATATCCCATTGATTCTGAGATTATCATATCAACTTCTATATTCAACTTAACGTCTTCAACTTTACTATTAACAACTGTGATGTTTGTAAAATGATTGGAATCCACCAATTGCTAATATAATCAGATTAAGAAACTTATACTAGTAAATATAAAATGTCGTAATACGTTAATTTTACCAAATACTAAAAAATAGTCTAATTTTACTGGTCCCTAAGGTAAAAAATTGTGTAACATCCACTTAAATAAGACCCACAGGAAACTATCTACTTTTATTAAACCTTACGAAATTTTATTTCATTTTTAACTAATAATTAAAGAAGTTTTCAATGTATTAACCGTTAATAATTAACGTCTTATTGAATAATTAATATATCTCTACTTTGATGAAAGAATAACAGCATATGCTAGTATTAGAACCAGCATTTTTGATTTTATTACTGGCAAAATTAAAAATTATTTTATTTTTGTAAAATATATTTATTGCAGAGTTTCCAGATGTTAAAAGTTTATCCCAAATCCTAGATGACCGCTAAATTATTATTTTAAAAATCCCCTTTTATCCGATTTCAAGCCCTTGTAAAAATTATCTTTTTATGATTTTACAAAAAACCTTTTAATCTAATCCCAAAATAAAAAATAAATAAACAATTTATCAACCCTTAAGCCTTAAAAGTCAAGGTAAAATCTCTTCCTACATTTTTTTGAAAACTTCGATTTTACCAAATCTAAAGAGAAAAATACATTTTAATCCAATTACAAAATAAAGAATCAAAATTTTAGCAACCATGAAGGAAAAATCCCTTTTTCCGAGTACTTACATTCTAAACCAGAGGTGGGGAAGCATTAACTGTTCAAAAGCAGCACTAACGTCCCAAAAAAATTAATAAGGCTCCACCTTTCTAAATAAAATTTAATCAAATACAGCAATGTTTCTCATGGGGTGAATACGAAAATTTTAGATAATTAGGATTGAATGATCAATTTTTAGCATATTTTATTCAATTAAGTAAAACCTTAAGAGAAAAAACCATTTCACCAAATTTTTAAATCAAAAATCGCTCTATCTGATCCCAAAAGAAAAAACCTAATTTTATCAACCCTTAAGAAAAAAAACCGCTTTTACCAATTTTTCTGAAAAATTCCATTTTACCAAAAATTAATATTTTAAATGTAAAATAATTCAAATTGTTCAGAAGGCTGCACTTTCCCACTTTTGTTCTAAGTATTAAAAATTTGTGAAAGTCACAAACTCATTGTATTCATTTACATTTTACAAATTATTCATTTATATATTTAAAAAAATTAGCTGGTAATAAAAACCAACAAATCGACCACCCTTCATTATTTCATTAAATTAAGTTACAATATTCAATAAAATTAGTTAAATCATATTCACAAGTAAATGAATTTACCATATAAAATTTATATTATATTATAATTAATCCAATATTCAATATAAAATAAACTTTATTATCTAAAGTGCATAAATTTTAATAGAAAATTCTTGGAATACGCACTAATCCTTAGCGCATCCTTAATCTAATTCACACTAAAAATGTCAAAATTACAATACAATACAAAACTGGTTTGAAACTGCACTACCATATTACCAATGTCCCGCAGTGATCTTAATTAAAATTAAATAAAAACCTGGCAAAATTTGCTCATTTGAGAAGAGGCTTCAATAGAATATACCATTTTAGCTCCATTTTGTGCAGCAAAAAAGGATAAAATCCCAGAACCTGATCCAACATCCATAACAACCTATTATTTAATTTTTTATAAAAAATTTGACCTAAAATAAGCAGTTTCTGTACACAAAAAACATTAAAACGTTTTCGGTAATGTAATACAATGAAAAAGAAATTATGGAAAAAATCAGCAAATTAATAACAAATTATAAACGTAAAAATTTTAACATTTACATGTAATAGCAATTATAAATAAATAGATAAATGTTCCGAAATTTAAATGGCAAACAGGATCCAAATTAGTTTTTTAGTGAATACAATAAAAACCTTATTTCTAAAATCAATAGAATTGTCCAAAATAGCTCTTTGATACGTACTAGTCCTAATAAAATCCTGCATCATATTTTGCTGTTGAGATAAAAATCCATAAAACTAAAAATACACTAAAAATGTAAAATTATAAATAAAACGGCAAAATATTGTTCCTCTGAAGCTTTTTCAGTGCGTTTATCAAAAACACTAAGAGTTTTTTGACAAACTGAGGCAATATGACTAATGCATTCTTTGGCATTAGTTTCATTTTCAAAAATAATAATAAAAGAATATTCATCCGATTTGACATAAATTGTGTCTACCGAAAGAGATACACATTTCAAATTTTTATTTAATTTGAATAAAGATTCATTTTCATCTATACAAAAATATATAAATGAAAATTATGAAAAAGTACCACAACACTGGACAACAAGCTTCGTATCATGAGCTTTAACTAAAACTCTACTCAATTTTCCTATATTATGGTCGGTATAATTTTTAATAGTTTCACCAGATTCATTGTTTAATTTTATTGTTTTGCAATTAAATGTAAAAGTATCCATCTAAAATGAAGTTCACTAAATGCAAATACACATATAAAAATAGTACATTAAATGTACTAGATAATTAAGATAATTTCCATTATTAACATAAATTGAGTAAATACAATGTAATAATTTAACTTAAATAAATTGAAATAAATAGTAAATGAATTCTATCAAATAATCAAAGCAGTAAACTATACAAGATAAGATAAGTAGGATATTTAATATCTAATGTATTTACACCAAAAATTACATTTCATTATAGTTAAATTTGGGTAATTAAGACTAAATAATTAATAATACCTTCCGTCCCGAATAATGATTCATGTCAACTAAATAACGTTCAGTGCAGTTAAATTTATTTAGTTTACGTGACGACGAGGCATGGTTACAATTTTGTTAATTCATCATTTTAAAATAATTTAAAATACGCAAAAGTTTGAAAAATGTGAACCAGGTTCACTAATAATCACGGACTTTGACAATACAAAATGGATTAATACTCAATATTCGTATAAATGTAAAAACATTTGGATTGTTGGATGTGCCGGATAAAATTTAGACTTTTATTTAATTATTCCTAAAATTACACTAATCTTTACGCATAAGTATGTAGAATAATCCGATATTATTACAATCTACATATTGTATCATAAATTTAAAAAAATATTTATAAAAAAAAGAATAATTATCTATTATTTAATTAATTATTCAGATACTTAGACAAAATGTGTGTATAATATTAAAAGTAAAGTAAAAACAGTCCAATCCTAAAAATTGTCATAAATAGCATAAATTCCAGAAAAATTAAAATTATAAAAATCTATTTTGTCATTTTCAATGTGATGATATATATTCAGTACCAATTTAATAAATACTTAAAAATACCAATTATATATCAATAATTAATCGAATCTTCACTTTATAAACATATTTCAGTCAAATTTTACCAATATTGCAAAGAATTGTAATAAAAATAAAAATTGATATTAATAAAGGTGTATTACTTTTAGTTTCGTTGTTGTAGTTTTAATTCAAAATGTTTTGAAAATGACAATTTGAAAATTGCGAAAGAATGAATTATATAGATTTTCAGTCTATTTAGATGAGAGCTTTATACATCACAATTATGCTAGACATGAAGATTCACTGTATGATCCAATGGATGAAAATTAACAAAATATAAGGGGCAAAGATACTGCATGATAGCTGCTATAGTTAGTCAAGTCAACTATTTGCTATATGGCCGAGGAAGAAGGTCACTTGGATTATTTACACCTCCATATTATTCTGATTTACAACCAATCGAATTGATATGGGCCATAACAAAAGGTGATGCTGGGAGACAATACGATATTAATACAAACTTTAAAGATGTACTTTATAGATTGAATAATGCCTTTAATGATCTTTCCAGTAACGTTATTCAAGGTTGTATTAGAAAAACTGACTCATTGATTAAAAATCTATATGAAGAAATAGTAGAGATAGAGATGCTAGCCGAATCTTCCGAGGATTCAGATTGTTCTATTATAATATAGTTAATAATTATATTAGATTAACAATAAATGTGAGTATAAAATGATAATATTTTAAAATATGACAATAATACTTATAGTGCTTTATATTATTTTTACTACTTTCGATGGGGATCAAAACAGAAATCTTCTCGTGCAAAAAATAATTATTTTTGCCAATGAGCTCCGTTAGTATCTACTTTGAAGAGAACCAATTCTGTTATTTTGTACTTTATAATAAATGTATTTTTGAAATTTTTCAAAGAACGTGCTGTAACTGCTCCATATAAATAATGAGATGCAATCTCTATTTCTCCGAAACTGTATATCAAATTTCATGTTTTTTAATTATAATGAAGTAGTTTATGTTTCATTCCAATGAATCTGTTTGTAATTTATTTCGTAGTCTTTTATTCGTTTCTTTTAATTTATGTTTATTCTTTTATTATTATTTTATCCCACCGAAGTATTCATACATCGTTCAAAAGACTTTTTTTTTTAAATTGTAAATTGATTATTTTTTTAGAATCATTTTGTCTTCTAATATTTTTTTATAATTTTATTTCTTTCATTTACTTTGTATTATACAACCTCAACCCTTCAGTTAAAATAAATGTAAATTTGTATTCAAATTTTTGACAACAAATAATGAATAAATCTCATATTATGGTCTTATTTATAATATAAATAAGTGCTTGTAATTAATAGATACAAAATGTAATATTAGTACAAAATATAATTTAAATTTACTAATAAATAATAAAATGTGCATAAAATGTGCACCCTGGATAAAAACTGTAATTGAAGTGTGAACTTTATAAAATTCTAAGACTGGTAGTTATTGAAATAAACGGTAACACACACGGACAAACAAGTATTGCAAAGCATATTATATAAGTAAGAATGTATTTTTTTGGTAGAATTAAAAATGTCCGCCTTCGTCCTCGTTAGGTGCATTGTACAAAGTACACAACCGCCCATCTAGTTTGTATATAAAAATTTTACTCAGACTTTGAAATTAAAATTAATATCAAAAACAAACAAACAAAAAACAAACAAAAATTTACATATGAACAAATAGTCGCTTTATCAAACAAATGTATTTATTTTAATCAAAATATGAAACTATCTAAAAATGTACGTCCTCGGCAAAACTAGCGACTGTTTGTACGTGGTACAAAGCAGACAAGCTAATATAATACTAATGAGTAACTTGGTATTTTTTACTGTTTATCTGAAAATTTGTCCCAAGTCATAGGAACAATAAAATTGTAAAAATATACACGACATGAATCTAGACTTGGCGAAGCTAACTCTACTTTACAGAGAAAATGATCCTTTAGTTTTATTAAAAATTGACAAAAAACCAAAATCTCAAAATAACATGCAAATTCAATTATTGACGAAAGATAGGCATTGTAAAAAAATTAATATATCCGTCAATTTATGCAAAAATTTAAAATTTAATTTTTGTAAGAAAAAAGTCTTGTTAAATTTTAAAACACTGGTAAAAGTTAAAAACGAACACAATGATAAATTGGTCGATACACTTAACATTCCTAAAAAACGACTTTATCCTTTGATTCAAGAAATAAAATTGAACCAAATTGAAGTTGAAGAAGATACAAATGTGGATAATAATATCGACAATCACAGCAAAAATAATTTTGGATATTCTAAAAGTCAAAAATTAATGTTAAAAAGAAAACATGAATCTGAGAATTTGAAAACCAAAATCTTGAGAGTTGAGTCAAAGAATGTTCAAACTAATTTACCAGTTTGTTTGGATGAAACTTCAAAATTTATTATTGGATCAAAGAGCCATACTAGTGGTTATATTTTACCCTTAGGTATTTTCAAATATATTGTATATTAACTGACATTTCATGATTTTATAATGAAAAAATTTAAATCTCAATTCGAGTTTTTCGAGTCTGTGTAATACACACTGTGTATAACGATTTATGGGTTTGTAATTATAATAATCGAAATTTAATGCAACATTTATTTATGTTTTATTTATTTGGTATATACTACATTCTCAGATATGAGCCTCTGGGCCTTGATGACACTAAAATCTCATTTTTTTAATTTTATTAAATTATAATTTATTATCTCATTTTGTTGAACATAAATATTACACCGCAATTCAGATAATGTTATATCGCAAGTATTTATTTGTGCATTTAGGAATGTTTGATGAATATTTACCTATTAAAAAATACAAGAATGTTCCTACTTGGTATGCTATGGACGATAGATTTCAATTGCTTAAAAATAAATCGGTATTTATACATTTTTTCTACAATTAAAATGAGTGGTTTTGATAAGAAAAAGTTTTAGTAATTACTTTACTTGAATTTAAATTAATCAATAAATGTTTTTTAATGTTATATACCTGGCTGGTTCAAATTACGCAAAATGGCTACATGCGGACCGACGCATTAAAATATTACAAAAAAAATTTATATATGATTATATAAAATATACATTAAAAATATTTTAATATACATGTGTACTAGTATATGTGATTAGATGAATTTGTACATTCAATATATCATTGACATTTAAAAATTTAGAATGAATATATTGACAAAACTGATACTATTATTAATATGGAAGAAATTGTTGATAATAAAAGTGATTCAAATATAAAAGAATTTGTTGATACTGAAGTACAGACTAAGATGATAAGTGAAAAATTAATGAATTTATCCATTAAACATGATGATGACAAACAAATAGATTTATTGCATTCTACTTTAAAAAAACTCAATTCTACTATAGATTTACCCAAAAATACACTTCACAATATTAATAGGTATTGAAATTCAATAATTGATTTTTAATTAGATTATCCGTGCTAACAGTACGGCCCGGCGCATTAGGTATTGAAAGTAATCGACTAGAACAGGGTGCACAACCTTTCCATTAAGTCAGCATCAAACCTACTTTACCCATTGATACTACGCCGCACAAAATTTACTTTGACACTGATAAAGTTTAAATCCATTTTGAGAAAATGGGTAACGTCTAAAATGTAACTTTTTGGTAAAAATAATAAATAACATTGAATAGTCCTTGATTAAAATCTGATTTAAACTTTTCAATTTGATGTAACATGATAAATTTCATTATGATCACATGGATTGCCACGACCGCAAATAAACGCTCTAAGGCAGAATGCGGCCGTGCGGCCGCAAGTTGTGCACCACTGGACTAGAAGTTATAAATCAATTATTAAAAGAAGAATTAAGTAATAATGTACTACGTAGTTAATTCATAAAAAAATAACAATTTATCACAGATGATATATATTCAGTACCAATTTAATAAATAATTCATAATACCAATTATGTATCAATAATTAACTTAATTAATTAATAACCGAATCTTTACTTTATAAACGTATTTTAGTCGAATTTTACCAAAATTGCAAAGGATTGTAATAAATATAAAAATGATATTAACAAAGTTGTTTTAGCTTCGTTGTTTAGTTTCTATTTAAATTTTATTTAAAATATTTTAAAAATGAGAAATTGAAATTTAAAAATTGCGAAGGAATGAATTATATAGATTTTCACTCATATGTCTTTATTGGAAATGTGTAGACGGTAAATTGCACTTTTTTTTGAAATTGTAGGATCAATATTTACATTTTCAATTTTTATTTTAATCCAACATTTTTATTTAATATTAATAAAATTTTTTTAAATTTAAATTTATGGTATGGTATGATGATTTTAAAATCCGTATCAGCGTATATATTTTTTTAAATTTTCCAACTAGTTTGATTTTCAAAAAAAGGACAACTGGTATTTTTGATCTATAAGATGTGAAATTAGGAGGTTGAAATTTAGTTTAATATACGTTCCGAAAAAAATTGTAATTGAAATGTGGTCTTTAAAAAATTCTAAGATTTTAAATTCTAATTTTAAGATTAAAAATTCTATTAAAATACGCGTAGTTATTTAACTAAAGTTGAACACACAAGATAAACAAAAATCGCGTAGCATATTATTAATATATAAGTTAGGCTGTATGTCTGTTTATTTATTCGTCTATTTGTTTGTTTCAGTTTATTTAGACGTACGAGGAGTCGAGTTTTAAAAATTGCATATTTCTATTACAGTTTTTCGAGTCATTTTTTATCGCAAATTTAATTTTCAGAAATTGAGTTCTTCAATGTCAAAAACCCCAATGATCATTTATTTTAAAATTCAAACAAGTCCTAGAATTATAAAAAATACACAATATGATAAATATTTTAAAATATAAACATGACGATAAATTTCAATTTTAAATTCATATATCTTCGCGTCCAAAACCACAAATTACATTTTTTTGTAAAAATGAAAAAAATCATATAATTTTCTACAATATAAATTGTAGGATAGGTTTTAAAATCATAAACATTATCATAAATTGCAAACCCAGAAAAGTTAATTTTCACTATCAAAATCCCAGATTACCCTTTCTTTAAAAAATGAAAATAATCCTATCATTTTAAAAAAAATTATAATTGATAGTTATATCCAGTTAACAAAATAAAATTAAATGGGATTAATTCAGTTTAAATTAAAAGATAATGTGAAATAACGGGTCTGTGGTGAAAAAAGTTTGAGACCACTCCTTGAAAGAATTAATAATAGTGAATAGTAGCATTTTTAACAGCAACAGTAAGTAACATTTTATTATTCAATTTATTTTTTTGCTATAATTAAAAAAGTCCGCCCTCAGCAGAAATAAGTTCTGTTTTATTAATCCTTTCACTGTCTGATGCAATTTTATGTACTATCACCACACGTCTGGAATTTGTTTTAATTTAAACTTGTATTATTTTTAAATGTGAATATGTATGAAAATAAAATAATAAATTTTTTCAAAATTATGCTGTGTATATCATAGAATACACAGACGTGTAAAGTGAAATTGCTGTGTATAATATAGAATACACAGACAGTGAAAGGGTTAAAAGACGGCCCTAATCTAACTTGTTTAGAACTCTAAAAATGAAATACATGTATAATAATAATAATAGATCCAAATTGGACGAAATTGACGACCAATTAAAAGACATTGATCAAACCTCCATAAACATCGATAAAAAATTAACCGAATGCTTACAACAATTTGGATACGATGCAGGGTATAATTCTACTATCGTTAAAAATAAAAATAAAATTTTATAAATTTTTCAATTTTTTTAAAATTTGCATTTAGAAACGTTCACTTGACTGATGAGATGGTAGAATTAATAATTATCTATAACAATTTAACCATTCACTATAGGAAAGTTCATTATATATTTCGAAAAAAAGTTCCCATCAAACTTTAAGCTCTACAAGAAGCACTTTAAAAGATATACCTCAAATCGAAAGTACAATTTCGAACAATGAAAATAAAACTTATAAAATAGTGCAACAAGATATCCATATACAAATCCGTCCTAAACCTGGTCAAAGTAAAATTATAAAATGTAACTATTCGTTTATTTATTTTATAGAATCAATAAGAAAGACTATAACATATGGAGAAATGCTGCGGAAATTACAAAATAATGGTATTAATTTTCTTGATTAAATCTATAATTATAATTGTATAGAATCAAAATATAACAAAAAAGACAAAACTGAAAAATTGAACACATTTAAACACTCACGAAAAGATAAATTATCAAAAAAAATAAATTATGAATATGAATCAGTTTCAAGTTGTAACATGATAGATTGGAACGAAATATCCGAAATCATAAATTAACTAAATGTAATTAAACATTTACTTATTTTTGATCATACAATCAATCAAGCAAAACACATGCAGACTAAAATTTACTAATACAATATGTACTATCAGAATTTTAGAACAATTTTAGAGAATGAAACAATGTGAAGATTTGAATATTTATTTCTATAGATAAGTTGCCACGTCACATTTTGTGTTTACATTCAACACGGCACATTGGAAATATATTTAGAAAATCGGGATGGGAAGTAGGATTATAAAATTAGTATATATGTAAATAATTTTTAGTTAAATTACTCGAGTTTGTTAAGCCATTTTGTACAATTATACCAGATATTCAAAAGCCTGATAGAAAAATCCAATTCAATGAAAAAATCATTTGGACTGGTTTAACTCTGTTCATTTTTTTGGCGTGTTGTCAGGTTCCATTGTATGGAATAATGTCTTCGGATTCAGCGGACCCCCTATACTGGATGCGTGTAATTTTGGCTTCTAATAGAGGTACTATTTGACTTTTTTTCCATTGAAATTAAATTTAAATGCAATAAATTGTATGGTTCGTGTTAATTAGGAATTTAGGAACTTTAATGGAATTGGGAATTTCACCTATTGTTACTTCCTCGTTAGTTATCCAATTGCTTACTGGAGCCAAATTGATTGAAGTTGGCGATTCTCCTAAAGATCGCGCGTTAATGAATGGAGCTCAAAAACGTTTACATTTTGGAACGGGGTTTATAGTGAATTTTAGTTTTTGGAATGATTATCACTTTCGGACAAGCTATCGTTTATGTTGCAAGTGGAGTTTATGGTGATCCAGCTGACATTGGAATGGGAATTTGCTCAGTTATAGTTATTCAACTTTTGATTTCTGGAATCATTGTTCTCATGCTTGATGAACTTTTACAACAAGGTTACGGAATTGGATCCGGAATTTCGCTGTTTATTGCAACTAATGTATGTGAAACTATCGTGTGGCAATCGCTGAGTCCTACGACTATAAAAAGCGGAAAAGGTTTTTATTTCCGTATTAAATAGTTATGATTATTAATTTCCTTTTAGGTACTGAATTTGAAGGAGCCCTTATTGCACTTTTTCACCTGTTGGCAACTCGAAGTAATAAAGTAGTGGCTCTAAAGGAAGCTTTTTTCCGTAAAAGTTTGCCAAATCTAATGAATATTTCTGCTACTGTTTTAGTTTTTGGGATCGTTGTCTATCTCCAAGTATGCTTATTTAAATTACATCAACCTTTCTGTCAGCCCAAAAAATTTCCCACGCATTTTATGTTGCTTAGTAAATTAGTTTAAAGTTAATTATGGGTTTCACATTCAATGATTCATATATGAATCATTCATAAATTTCAAAAAATGGTATGATTTATATATAAATTTTTACTAAAATTTTAAATATCAAACTATTTTTACTAAAAATCTAGTTTTACCATCCCTAAAACGAAAAATTAAGTTTTACCAATCCTAAAATGAAAAATCTACTTATACCAACTCTTTTGGAAAAATTCTAGTTTTACCAACTTTAAAAAGAAAAATCCCGTTTAACGAACTTTTTAGGGAAAATTCCACTTTTACCTATTAATACTTGACAAATTAAAATTTTTTAAAGTGGAATATTTTTAATCATACTACGATTTAACTGATTAATTCTTATATAAAAATTTCGTCAAAGTGAATCTAACGTAAATATTATTTTTCATTTGCGTACAATTGTGTTTGTAAAATGCAATATTTATAAAGGACAGCATAAAATAATTTATTTTTAGGGTTTCCGTGTAGATTTTCCTATAAAATCTTCACGTTATCGAGGGCAACACAGTTCATATCCGATCAAGCTATTTTATACATCAAACATGCCGATTATTCTGCAATCTACTTTAGTTTCAAATCTATTTTTTATTTCTCAAATGCTAGCGACCAAATTCGCCGGAAACATTATAATCGATTTGTTTGGAATTTGGACGGTATTTTAAAATAATTATAAATAAATTTAATTTTTAGACAGATTCAGCTGGTGGTTATGCTAGATCTTTTCCAATAAGTGGATTGTGTTATTACATGTCACCGCCATATTCTATATATGACATATTCACGGACCCTCTACATTTTATTCTTTACATTACATTTATGTTGGCGTCATGCGCTCTATTTTCAAAAATGTGGATTGAAGTTTCTGGAACGAGCGCCAAAGATGTATTTTTATATTAGACATTTTAAACTCAATATTAGGTGGCAAAACAGCTAGAAGACCAAAATATGATGATGCGAGGACATAGAAAACATTCATTAGAAAAAGAATTGAATAGGTACATACCGACTGCTGCAGCATTCGGAGGTCTATGCATTGGAGCCCTATCAGTAACTGCTGATTTTATTGGAGCAATAGGTAGCGGTACTGGTATCTTGCTAGCAGTGACAATTATATATCAATATTATGAATCTTTCCTTAAAGAACAAGCAGATAGTGGCAGTATGTCATCACTACTGTTTTAAAATTCCACAGAAATGTATGTGTGATTTTGGTGTAAATATATGGCAAATAAAGCATACATTTATTTAATATAAAATAATTTAATCTTAATCATCAGGCACTGATGATAATTGTACTCTACGCGATTTCACGTTTGTTTTTTGCATGGTATCTGGGGTGGATTCATTTCTAGCATAAATTATTTTAATATTTAAATTAATGTTACTTTTTTGCTTCATTTTTACAATTTAATTTTAATTTCCAAAAGTTTGATATTTTTTCAGTTTCTTGAGTAAATTTTGAGTCATTATTTATAAAACTTTTAGAAATTAATTTTGTTTGAATTCTCCTAGTATTTAAAATTTTTGAATCGTCTCTAAAATAAAATTACATCAACAATTTAATTAAATATATATTTACCGTATTTCTTCTTTTTCCAAATCTTTCTCTATTGATAATTCCATCTAAAAAAGTTAAAAATGAAAAAATACTGACAAACCTCGTCTTTACTACACATTTCTTCTACAATGCTGTCGTCATTCGTTTTTTCTTCGTATACAATTCCAAATTCATCTTCTTTGAATTGAGCAATTGTACAATACCCATCTGTAGAACAAACTCCCAGCAATCTACCACAATTCGACCTAAATTATATTTCTAAAAAAAAACAAAACTTACCAAGAAATATCATTAATTCGTTGATAATGAGTGTCTTTAATGGCTCCAATCGGTGAAGTGTGTTGGGTGTCATAAATTAATATAGTATTTTTTGATGAAACGGCAAAAATCATTCGATAATTAAGGCTAATTAGAATTATAAAAATTTAAACTTCAAAAAATACTTTAATATATTGTCTTCGATATCTAAACAATAAATCATGTAAAAACAAATAAATCAAAATTACCCAACAAAGTATATTTACAAGGATTGAATCGAACAGAAATACTGGGATGACAAATACCTTCAAGAGACAACACTGGCCTAAGAAATAAATATGTATTTAAAATTGTTATAATATTACTCTGAAAATTTGGGAGCAACAAAAACATAAGTGGTATATGCAACTTGTTTGTCTTCAAGATAATAACGACCAGATGGCACAACAAGTAATTTTCCATCTGGACTAAAAGCGAGACGCCGAAAAAAAGTGCCAAGTGAATCATCTTCAAACAAGAAATGTTTTTGTCCATCTTGTCCAATTAAATTTGATTTGTTGATTTTATGAGCGCAAGACTTATCGTTAATATTGTAAATCCTCAAACATCGATCAGAACTCATGGTCGCTAAAATCTTTATTTTTGGATTTAAAGCTACTCCTTGAACGTAGCTGGTATGGTCCGGGAAAAAACAGATTCGACATGCTACAATTGAGTTGTATACTAATCAATTATATATACATTTATCAACATTCCATAAAACTGCCGTATTGTCAATTGATCCGGATGAAATGTATAAATCATCAAATGACCAACACAGATCAATTATGTCTTCAAAATGACCTCTAATAAAATATTGAATAGAGATTAAAATTAACAGTACCTCAAATTTTTTATAACTGTCCACGTTTCTCGATTCCATTGGTTATCTACGTCTTCAAAGTTGTTTTCAGTTTTTTTCACATTTGGGTTCAATTTCCAAATAAAAATAAAATTATCTACAAATTTTATAAACTAAAATAATTATAGGACACCGTCACTTCCAGAAGCCAATACATTTCCTAAAAGTTATGTAATTATACCATTCAAATTTATTAATTACCATTATGTGCAAAACGGGCAATGTTAACTGTTCGCGTATGTCTGGATAGGTTAGAAACAAATTCAACCTTTACATTTCCATGGTTATTTTCACCAAGTTCCCAAATCTAAAAACAATTGTTTAAGTCTACTATTTCAATTATTTAAAAAACGCATCACATTTCTGATATTTCTAAATGAACTACCTAAAAAATGTATCTCTTATTTAAAAGTTTATTGTATGATATTTGTAGTGGATTTCGTTCAGATTGACCGAATTCATTAAAAAACGATAAAAGTTAGTTAGGTCAACCATAAAGCTAGGAATACTGTTTACAAGAACAGAATCAACCAAGTTCGAGATCACCGAAAATGAATAATAGACCCTACAAAAATTTCATAAACGAAGCGTAGTGTCATATAGCCGCTAGCAACCTCTCTAAGACTCTACCGTTGACATTTTAAATTAAACACAAAATACTCGTCAAAAAGTCAAACAGAGGGAACACGGGTCGGCACTGCTGTACACTACCCTTGATTAAAAAATGAAAACATCAATTTCTTCAATTGATGTTACTTCAATGGTGGGCGTCATAGAAAATAAAAAATACAAATGTGTAATCCGAATTTAGGATATCGAAATATAAATGATGAATAAAAAAATAACACGAATATTGTTATCATTGCTGCATGTAGCCATTCTTTGGAAGTCATTATTTGCTCTATTTTGAAAATCGATTGAATATAAGGGTCTGCTCTCGTGCCAAAGTATTTGAGGTATATTTATCTTCATTATTTATATTTTTAAATAATAGTGGTTGTGTATTTTAAAATCATATTGGCGCAAATTATAAATTAAAGTTTATCGTGTAACCATAGTTTTCACCTAAGATTAAAAAATTTACTTTTTAGGAATTTTTTATATTATGACCAGATACGAACCTATTAAGCTCGAAGACGAAAAATTGTCTCTAAATTTTTTTTCACAAACTATGAATAGTGTCATATTGCCTCTAACGACCTCTCTAAGGCTTTTGACGTGATATTTTAAATTTAACTATCAAAATAGTTGTTATTCAAGAATATTATTTTTGTAATGCACAATTTGGAAAAATGATGCCATTATTATACAAAAATTTCGTCGAAGCACGCCGAAGAGGGGTCTCGGGTACGGTAGCTTCGACACTGATTATGATGCACTTAAATTTTAATTTCTTTAAAATTATATGATTTTCATACGGGAAGTATGCTTCATTTTATGCGATTTTATTATTATGCGGCATGGTTACGGTTATCAATATGCCGTGTATGGTTTGTACGTTTAAAAGAGGATTTTTTATGGGATTATCCAATTTGGATATTATTCCAAATAAAGTTTCATAAAGATTTTGGTAAAATAATTTACCTTTTTCTATGTAGGTTGTTCATTATGGAGTATTTTCACATCAACCAATAAAAAATGTTATTTAACCGATTTATTACATTGATAATATTCAACCAATTGTATCATTATAATATTCAATTTTATGATGGTGTCTGTAATATTAAAGTATAACGGAAAATTTGTGTAACAAAAAAATAAAAATGTTTATTTAATTATCACAAAATCAATCTGTATCAAATAAATTGTATCCAAATCTTTTAATATTTAGTCCATTATATTTCACATTAGGAATAACGTACTTGGACGCAAAAATTTTAACTGCTTCAACTTTTTTGATTAATGATATTCGATCCTATATTTAACCGGATTATTAATAAAGATGAAATTACATTAATCAATTCAATATCATAAAATACATAGTCGTTAAATTGAGATATCGTCATAATTGGGTCTATAAAATTGAGATAAACTTTTTCTAGAATTTTTGACGATAACGTAACATCCTTCTAAATTTTTTTATAAAATTAAATATACAAATGTACATAAAATGTTAATCAAATAATAATAATTATTAATATCCTTACTCTTATTATTACCTTATCCTTACTTATATAAAACGCTTTGTTTGTTTGTGTGCGTGTTATCGTTTATTTCAATAACTACGAGTCTTAGAATTTTATAAACTCCACATTACTATTACAGTTTCTTCAGGGGTAAAAGTATGATATAATTCAACCTCCGAACTTTACATTTTACTGGTCAAAAACCCAATTACCTTTTTTTTGAAAATCAAACGAGTTCGAAAATTTAAAAAAATATACACTCTGATACGGATTTTAAAATCATAAATATTATCATAAATTTAAATTTATAAAAAAATATATCTTCAGGGCCAAAACCACAAATTACCTTTTTTTTTTAAATTGAAAACAACCCTAGAATTTAAAAAAAAATTACAGATGGTACAGTTGTATCGTGCTAACACACCAAAAAAATTTCAATCTGATTAAGTAACGCCTTCACGATCAAAAAAGCACTTTAGTACATATTGGTATTCATATTTTTTATTTCGAAACTATTGTATTAAAATAAAAAATGTGAAATAATTAATTAACTGTCCGAAAATTTAAAAAAAAATTATTCTTATAGAGCTTATTCCAGTTGATATAAATACAAAATTTCAATCCCAGGAATCTACGCATTCCCGGGTGAAAAATAATTTTTAATATATTATCAACCAATATTTTTCAAATATTTCGATTAATTTAAAAATAGAAAATTTATATATTGATCCTACAATTTTAAAAAAAAGTAAATTAAAAGTCTACATATTTCCAATAAAGTAATATTAATGAAAATCTATATAATTCATTCCTTCGGATTTTTTTCATTGTTACGAAATTTTTGATTTTTGTATTTATTACAATGCTTTGCAATGTTGGTAAAATTCATCCGAAATATGTTTTTAAACTGCTGCTTCCATTAATTATTAATAAAAAATTAGTATTTTTTTATAGAATTAAAGCTATTTTGACAATTTTTAGGATTTATTATTTTGGTTTTACTTTAAAGATTATACACTAGGGGTGTTCCAAAATTTTATAAATTAGTTCCAAATACTGTAAAAGTTGCGTGTGATAGTTTTATAATAATCGTGAAAAGAAGAAAAAAAGTATAAAAAATCACACCCCTATTATACACTCATAATCTCTAATAATTTAAATAATGGGATCACAAAATTGTTTTAAAGTTCTATACAAAATTGCTAACCATTTAAAATTAAATGGGAATTATTCATTTTTAATTAAAAGGTAATGTGATATTCAAGTTTAGGAATCACTTCTTTAAATGATTATTAATAATGAGTAGCATTTTTAATTAAGAATTTATTATTGAATTTATTTTTTTAGATTAAATAATAAGTCCTAATTAGATTAATTAATTATATAATTATATAAGTCCTCGGCAGATCTAGGTGCTTTTTGTACGTAGTACAAACTAGCCCAGCTAGTTTTATTATAATAGGGATGTCGAACGTTTGAAACAAAACTTTTTATCCTACTATCATATACTACGTAGATTTAAATAATACAAATGACACCGTTCATTATAATATTTAAAAATATATTTTAAAAAAACTTAATTTTGAAATAAATATGATATAGTTTAAGTTTGAGACTACGTATTTATAAATTTATGTATAAGATAACAATAAATATTATAATATTTATCGACATAACATACCTTATCATTTTTAGACATTTCCTTATTTTTCCCGTTCATTTTGGACTAAATTTTGAATAAAAATGATAAAATTCTAAAACTGGTGGTAGAATATAACTAAACCTTGTATAATCGTTAGGAGTAAGTTTTGGCATTTTTTTTTGAAAATGTTAGAAAATTCGAGTTAAAAAGTCAAATCATTTGACTCAAATGTATGTCTTTCTACATGATACTAAATGTATGTTTATTATACATACACCAATTTATTAGTTTTACATATAATGATATACAGTTCAGATAGTACCATACTCAAGTTCAAAAAAAAACGTTTAAAAAATTTATAATTAATTCGATGTAGCCCCTAGCAACCTCCCACGGTGTAAATTTGGCTCTGGTGATATACTCTAAAACTATTATATCAGGTACATAGTAAACGAATAGGGGAAGATCCATAGTATTGTCTTAATTATTCGATAAATTGTATTAATACATCAAGTAACGTATTGCGCATATAAATATACCCTAATTAAATCACATAAATCATGTTGATCAAGAATTCGAGGAAAATTGTTAAAGTATACTCTGTTTATTAATTCTAAAATATAATATTATTAAATAGCTGATTTACAGTTCTCTATATCATATGTAAATGGAGAACCTTTTGGAAGCGAGATGATGATCAATTTAAAAAAAATAGTTGCGGAATTTTTAGAATTAGTTTTTAAAACTGATCTATTTTTAATACGCTTTGTGAGAAACGTAAGAAAAAATGGTCAATGTAAATGTGTTCATCAAACAATTTTAGTTCACAATCTGTTCATTTATGTAATATTAAGAATAGTTCGAGTAAAGTCCATACAAGACTTTATGAATAATACAATGTATGTAATGTAATGTATTATATTTTATTGTTTATGTGGGTGTTTCTTTAACTGGTGTGCTTGGATCCCTGAGAGACCGTAGATAGTGTATATTGTGTATAATTGTGTATATAAAAGTGTATATTAAAAATATGCATTTGACATTTTCAAAGGTTCCTCGAAAAATGTTAGGTGAAATTATGGGACCGTCGAGTTTTAAGTAGAAGAACCACTGGTCTAAATAATTTGATCCGTAATTTTTTTAATAGTACATTTCTCTCAATAATTATAATTATAGCTAAACGTAGAAAATCGTCATTGGAGTCTATTACACGAATATATTACATACAAGTTGTATGTATTTGTATGATACTTCCAACAATATACAATTAATGTACATTGTACAATGTACAATTAATTAATTAATTTTATACAATTATTTAAAAATAATTACCTGAAGATTTAATGCTATGACATTCACGGATTAAACACCTGGATAATGAATTTCTGTACAAAAAAGTTCTAAACGGTTCAAAATATACCTTTAAAATTCAAAATAAATTACATGTTTAGATCCAGACAAGAACCAATTATATTGACGGGTAGACATCTAAAATTTGATATTTAAACTAAATTGTATTAAAAATTAATATAAAATAAAAATTTAAATTTTGATGATTATGAAAATGTCAGCTAAGTTTACCTGAGCTAACCCACATTAGTCATTTTTATTAATTTTTAATCAAAATGAATTTTTGTCACACATTTCTATTACGCTTTATCAAAATTTTTTCGAAAAAAATTCACAATGGCAGAACTAAACCTACCGTACTACGAGGCCCTCTTCTGTAGCGTCGACGAAATTTTTGAAAAATGTGTTCTCATTTTTCCAAATTGAAATTTAAAAAAAATTATATTCTTGCATATCATAACTATTTTGTGTGATAAATTTAAAATTCCAATAAAAGACATTTGAAGAGGTGATCTTATGAATTGTCTGCAAAATTATTTTTATTATTTTTTTAGGGACCCATATTTAATTTTTCGGATAACCTCGAGCTTAGCAGTTTCGGCGTCATCCAGTGTTGACCGTGGAGAATCGACAGAGGCTCCGCATTAATATAATAATAAATTCAAATTAAAACAAAATTCTGTTCCTCTATCCATAATTTAACTTTTTTTCAGTTTTACTTTGCTGGAATCAAAAAATTTCTTCACCATACAAAAATTTTTCCTAATATACACTAGTAAAAATTAATTTAGAATAGAAGGCCCGTCATATTGTCCTCTGCCCTATCCACGTCCCTGAATCCAGTGCCAATTGAAAATTAACTTTTTAAAATGATAAAAGATATTACTGTAGTAATTCTTTCTGAATATTATTTGGCTGAATAAATTTCAATACAGCATGGGGATCTTTTTTGGTATTGATAGATTTTTCTAAATTATTTTTAATTTAAAAAAAAATAATTAAAAAATATTGTTATAACAATTGTATAAATACATCTTCATGTAGCCCCTATAAAATCTCCATACGCTACAATTACGTTTTGAAACGTTTGTAATGTAAATTTGTGACATTATTTATCAATGATCATAAGCATTAATTTTGCTTTAAAAATTTTAATGGGTTTATTTATTTTCTTTATTTCTATATGAAGAATTTCTTAAATGAATTTCTGATAATCAATGTTTGTGGTATATTTAATCAAATAACATGAAAAAATGAAAACTAGATTTTATAAATATTTCAGGATATTAACTTTTTAACTCCACGTCTCCTACAATGTAGATTGTATTTAATTTTACATACAAAAAAAATAAAAAAAAATTTTTATTAAAAAAACATTTAAAAGTTTTAAATTCATCATAGGTTTGTTGGCTTAAATGCTAACTATATTTAAAATATATATTTTTAAGTCTTATACTACTGTATATGAATGTGTATTACTGTTTTTGGTACTTTCAGAATTGTCATTTCTAACAAAAGGTGATATAGAACTTTTAATTAAGCCAATTTCAAAAATTCTAAAAATTAAAATTAAACACCATTAAATAATTTAGATGTGGTCATTGTGAAATCACTGCAAACGACAAAGAATAAAATAATCTATTTGGTTTTGCAAAAAAGGAATAATTTGAAAATAACACAATAGTTTCTAAAATTTTCTCACCCCTCTCAGTCGTTAAATGTGATATATCCTGGATATTATAATAAAATTTAAATATACTTGTTTGTTGAACTGGGTGTTCCAGACTTTTCAAATAATGGTAGATAGGCATATCCGCAACTAACAACGCATAGTTCCTGAAATTGAAATTTAATTTACATACTCTATTGTTCTTTTATGTATTATATTCATTTAAATATTTTTAGGAAACTTACAATAAATTATAAATTTTTTTTATACTATTATATATAGGTGGTTTTTTAGATTCAATTATTTTTAAATAATTAACCTAAATTTTAATCAATGTAGGGAAAGTGAAACTTTAAACCGAAAATCGTGATGTTATTCATTTTTTGATATTTCAAAGAAAATGAAATTTTTTATATATTTAAATTTTCAAATTAAAAATCAAACTTTTTATACCGTATCTAAGTTTTTAATTAAGATTTTTAAGGACCGAAATAATTTTTAGTAAACTGAAGAAAAAATATATATTGGTAAATCTCTGAAAAATTAATTTCACGGTACCAGCAAGTGGGTATTACGTTAAGTTCTAAGTTTAGTTCTGGTGCAAATTGCAATGGTCCAATAAAGGAATAAATAAAAGCAATCATGTTAAAAACATTAGTATTTAACAGTACAATTAATTGTAGTTAAAATGAAATTAAATGAAAAATTTACCGATTCGTTTTTGATTGACATACAAAATTCAATGAGAACGCCAATATTGCTTTCGACTTGATCACATCTTATATAAACTTCTCCAAATGATTTGGAACTCACATCATCGGTATACTAATTTAATAAAATATAAATCATTAAAATTTAAGAATGTTTATTAAAATTTTAACCATGATATAAAATAAAATCAGCATGATAGGAATGGATGAAAAATATTTACATAACTTTAAATTAACGGTTTAAAAATTTATGAAATCCTGGGATATGGCCCGTATGCTGAAAAAAAGACATAAATAGGAAAATAAGAAATAAAAATATAAAAAATACGAAAACAACCAATTATTTTAAACATTAAAAGTTGAATATTTCCAAAAATTTTTTATAAATACAATAATTGATATTGGATATAATTAATAGCTACAGTTTGAGTCATCGTTTAATTATGGCAAATTAAGTTATTAAAAATTAATTTATTTAATGATAGTTTGGATCGCAATATTACGGAGAATGTACGATACCTGTACGATGTAGCTTATCTCAGATAATGAGTGATCAATTTTATCGGTTAAAAATAAAATAGGATATGACTGGAGAGCTGAACATACCAAGCTTGAGGCTCTCGAAAATGAAAAATAGACTGCATAAATTTTTTTTGCAACCGACGCATTACGTCATATGACCTTATACCTCTAGCCATTCCTTCAAGGGTCTTTGATTGACATTTTAAATTTAATACACTAAATATTTATGAATCATAACTTATGATATTCAAGAATATATTTGTTTTAATACTCAATTTGGAATTGAGGCCATTTTTATCAACATTTTGTCGAGGCCTCCTAAGAGAAGTCTCGTGGTACGGTAGGTTCAGCAGTGATTATGAGGGAATAAGAGCAACTTTAAAAATATTTTTCCTATTCGTCGCACAAAATACGTTTTATATGTATTATAATAATAATATTAATTATCTTACTTTAGTAGGAAAATTCCAAATTTTATTATTTTTTTCGTTTTTTAGTGGAACCAAAGATATTACATTGCTGATTATCTATAAATAAAATGAAAAATGTAAATTTAAATTTAAATTATAAAAAGTAAAATATAAAAATTGGTGTCTACAAACCATTTTATTAAAAATCAAAATTTACCAATCTTTAAGGGAAAAATCTAGTTTTAATAAGCCTTTAGGAAAAATTTCCAGTTTTACTAACCCTTAAGGAAAAAATCTAGTTTTTGGTAATAATGAAACGAAGCTAATAACAAAATATCTTGAATATTTATATACTTGATCGGATTTAATTAGTGCCACAAAAGCAAATGAACTTGATGCTTTATCTAAAAATTTAGAATTAAAATAAAAATAATTTATTACAAGTTCAAAGATTCAAGAATTCCAAAGTATAAAACGTAGGGTTCATCTCATTAAAAATTTAAATGTAATGTGGTTGTAATTACGGAGATTTTTTAATCGAGGGTTAAAAATAATTTTTGATTGAACGTTAAAGCATCTGATATTTTTTTCTGATAAGAACAGTAGAAACCATAGTAGAACCTATTTAGCTAGAGACCACCCGAAAATAAAAATAGGCATCTAAAAAAATTCATAATATATTCCCATTCATAATTCATATCAATTCATATATTCATAATTTCATAAATTATTCAATGCATAGTGTCATATAGTTATATTATAGCCCCTAACAACCTCTCTAAGACTTTTGAGTTGATATTTTAAAATTTAACATACAAACTTCTGTAGTTATGATTTTTAAGAATATTAATTTTTTAAAATAAATGTAAAAATTGTAAAAATGAGGTCATTATTTTACAAAAAATTCGATGAGACTCCGAAGAGGGGTATCGGGTAGGGTAGATTCGAAACTGGTAGAAACTATTGGTATATTAGGTTTTAAATTATAATTTGTATCTGCGTAGACTTATTATATTATGAAATAAGTTATATTTAATAGGTATATTCCATTAAATTAAATTAAATGTTTCTAAATAACTCAGTTTTCTATTTAAATGGTTACAGAATGTATTACACAGAGGGACACACAAAATTTTTTTTTATAGCGTCTTGGAATCTTGAAAATTATGTAATTAGCCCAGATTGCATAAACCTACTATATTTCATAGACGGTTAATGATTTACCATTTTGAAAAGCTTGCATTTGACGAGCACATTGAATTTGTAGTATACGCTCAATTTTAGTGGGTATTTGTTTAATCTAATAAATTAAAAATACATACATTGGATATTGGATTAAATTTTATAAATTTGGTAAAAATTACTTTTTCTTTTTTCAAATCGAATTTTAAATCGTTAAAATAAATTCCCGATGGTGAAAACTTGGACTTTAAGTAATGAGAATAAGAATAATTTTCTATATTAAAATTTTAATCATTTCAATGAATGTAACTACCATTATTATAATATTTTATCAATATTGATGCACAATGACCTATCGGAATTGTACCTTGTAGTTCATTCTAATGATAAACTTAATTATTTATTTCAATGAAATTACTTTTCGAACCAAGTTTTTTATTTTTCTCCAATGTTTGTTTCTAAGTTTAATTTATATTTTAAATTATACATCCTACGGGACATGTACGTTGTATAATATACAATGTATACATATATGCATTGCATATACAATGCAGGAAGATCTGATGTACTGGGTTCAAAGTTTGAAACTTGTAAATCCTATTTTATAAAAATAATTTTCGCCGATTAATGTTAAAATATTTGTTCATGTAGGGTTTTTACACAAGTCGGTAATACAAAGTAATAAAAAAATTTTTGGTAATATTTTTTACAGGTCATGTCATATTTCATTGATTATTATTTGTGAAAGGCTGATATAAATGTATTGCAAAAGTAAATTACTCTAATCCAGCTGTAGTGATTTTTCTTTCAATTTGAATTTTCTAAAATTATATTATTTGTGATAATTATTAAACGTTCATTTTATTAAACACTATAAATTTAGTCCATTAATTATTTTTAATATTGGGTAAAAAAGATACTTGGAAAAACCCACAAAATTTTAGTCCAAAAATCAATATAATGATTACTATAATTCCTAGAGCAGTGTTTCTAAACCGTTTTTCTATTGAAACGCACTTGGAAGCAATTTAAAAATTTTGCGCACAGTAAAAATAAAAAAAATAATAAAATTTTAATATTTTTAGGTGCTTACTGAAAATCTTAACTATATCATAAGATTTTGCAAGGAAAAGCAGCATATTTAACAAAACAAATCTGATGTAACTGACATTTTGTGAAATGGTAATAGCTCGTTTTCAATTTAACGCTGGGCAGTGCCCAGTGGGAACACATAAAATTTTCTGATACGCACTATTGTGCCAGGCCTTAGTATTCTAGATAGTACATATGAAAAACGCTATCCTAGAGTCTAGGATTTATCGCTCTAAAAATATATAGCTCAATTAAATGTTCGCCCGACATTAGTTAACCACGATTGCCTATTAATTATTAACGCATGACCATTTTTTAAACAATTAAACATAATTTGTAGCAAATTATAACAATATTATTGACTATTTTTAATTAATTAAAAAATAATTTTTCAAAATCCCTTAATTGGTTTTGTTTTCAATAATTTTTATTAATGAATCAATTAACCAATCCCTGATAATAAGAACGTTCACTGTATAATGCAATTATGATATGATGAATTAATACCCCCATTGGTTTAGCTACAGATTCTATGCTGGACAGATCATGATTATTTTGGTCCGTTTCAGTTTCTTGGTTAACATCATAAGATTTTTTGGTTTTTGTTGATTCGGAGTTTGATAATTTTGAAGATTTTGAACTATCACTAGTTGACCCTGTTCCCGTTTCTGAGTCAATTTCGGTTTCGGTTCCATATATCGATGCAGTTTCAGATTCTGTTTCTGTTTCAGTTTCAGTTTCAGTTTCAGTTTCAGTCTCTAGGTTTGTAAGTTTGTATAATTGAGATTTAAGTTTCATTTACTGATAGTTTTTATCATCATTATTTGTTAATTAATATTAATTATCAAATTTACTTTCACTTTGCAACTTTTCAATTTTTTTAGATTCATTTGGATTTTCAGTTGATTTTAGGACAGATTGGGGTACTATTGTGAAATTATTAATGTATAAAAAACGATCTAGTATTTTTTGATATAGTCAAACCTACCATAACCGAAATCCTTTCTCGAATTTTTGTAAATTTGTATAAATGGGTTCTCATTTTTGTTAATTCAAATATTAAAAAGTACATATCATGTAAAATTCATATCATAAGTGCTCATTATTAAATTTAAACTGAAGTCCATACCCGTGCACGGTCTTGGATAGGTGGAGTTATGTGGATTCCCACCGTTTGCTATTTTTTTAGTATGTGTATTTTTTTATTGACTTCGAGAATAGTAGGTTCGGCTTTGTGTTTTGTACAAAACAGTAACTAGGTGGACCGAGGGACTTGCTACGTGTATGATCTATTTACACTTTATGTATATTTTCAATTTTAATTGATTTAAATTAGTCTTTATATCTTAAATAGCTTACACCCTCCTCTATGCTATAATTCAAATTTACAATGTCAATTTAATTAAATTTTATGCATTTGTATCTACCTTGATGATCACTTTCTGAAGTGTTTTTGGTGTATGGAATTTCTATTTTCTCCTTATCACTGGCCAAACTTGTTACGCTCATTTTTCTCTTTTTTGAAATAGATTTATCAACTTTTTCATCCCCTTTAAATTTAATTAATAAATAAAAATGTACAATCAACCTAGTAATCTATAATTACCAAAAAATTTACAATATGTAATTCTATATATATATATATAATACGGATTGACATTAAAATTTTTTTAAATTTTAAAACTTTTTTGACTGTAATGGACTTTTATCTAATGTACATTACTTTATTTTAACTTTACCACTATTTCCAGTTTTTTTTTCAGAGTTGTTTACAATTTTGGATTGATTAGAGCCTCTAAATTTAAATTTTAGATTAATTAAAATTAAATTATTTATACAAATGTAAATTGATGTAACTGTCATTGTGTAATTTTAATCATTAATCATTAAATTTAACTAATTGAGACAGTAATGTGATTCGTATATTTATATACAATGTATATAAATATATAGGTTTACAATATTCAGGTAGTAATAGTATATGTTTCATATATGTAATTCAATTTGAATGAGTTAGTATAAATATTACGTTTCAACAGACTTCATTTTTTCTGATTTATCGCTTTTCCCCGACGTATATGAGTGTTGGGAATATTTACGCGTAGATTTTTTTGAAACTGATTGTTTATCAGACATTATCTATATTTTTTTAAATGTTGATGATATCACTATAGAAGTAATAATGAAGAATTTTACTAAGAGAATATAAACATTAATGATATTGTGGCATTACCAATGATAATATAATATATATGATATAAATTAATAATTTCAGCCTCCAAAAGGCTTATTAATTTAATAAAAAATCGGTAATAAGCATGAATCGCTTCATATTATCAAAATTAGAGTCTACGAATCGGAACTTCGGTTGTAAAGTTTACTGTACAATGTACAGAGTTGTAATGAAGTATACTTCTGCTATATGTATATTATACATACTTCATCAATAAGTATTAGTCATACAATGTATATATGAGATACATACATAACTAGAAGTAAGATTCGACACTCTCCGAAATGCATGTTTGAAGGATTAAAAGTCTGCTTTTCAGTGATTGTTATTGAAGGCATTTGTAAAGTTCGTGAAGCGGTTTCTGCTTTATTCTGAACCTTTCAGAACAACAATTGGACTATGTTGGAGAAATCTGGTATGTAGTAATTCTACAACGTTTATATAATTAGGGGTCGGCAATCAGTGGTCCACAGCATACATTTTAATAATTTTGGTGGCCCTTTGAGTACATATGTAACTTACTTATTTTTAAATTTTTCAAAATTTAAACACCGTTTTAAACATTTTCTAATTTAATTGGCTCATTATAATCATTTTTATACTTAATTTTTAGTTTGCCCTGGATTTTATTTTGTTGAATATACTATATGACCTATTTATGACACTATTTGACCTATTATTTTTTTTTGATGGGTAATAAGCCAATTTTTTAATTGTTCGATGGTCGCGTTTTAGAACTTTGCATATTTCAAGAGTTGTCTTTTCTTTGGCCAATAAGTCTGTTACTTGAAAAAGTACGTCTAAATTAGTGCGACCAGAAGTACGACTTTTGTCACTGTTCCAAATTCGTACTTTATCTAAAAAGTCGTACAAAAAAAAGTTAAGTTTTCATCATTCCTAAAGTTTATTACATCAATTTTAGTAATCTGCCTAATAAATTGACAAACTGTGTAAAACCGTTTATGTTCAGTTAAAATTTAAATGTATCATGTTTAAATTTCCAAAAACGGGGCCCACCAGATGTAAAAGGTTACCGACCCCTGATATATTTAGTAGTTTAAGTCAAGCTGCTTGACGGGTTTGTACGTCGTACAAACAGAAGCTAGCTCAACTGAGGATAGATTTTTTTAATTTGACAACCAAAATATTAAATTAAATTTTACATAGACATTTCACTCATAATTAGTTAAAATAAAATGATATTATTTAAAAGAGAAAAAATGACTCCATCATAAAGTACTTCATTGAGGATGAAATATGAAGAATGTATTCTGCTGAATATTTATTAAAACTTAAATAGAATAAAATTTACTCGTTAAAAAGTTACATAATTTGGTTACATTAAGCACCTTCATTCGTTAATAAACCTGTTAAAATTTTATCCCGAAACTATTAAAAAAAGTTTTTTTTAGGAAAACTTTTGATTTTTTATTGGAGATTTGAAATCTAAATCATTATTTACATTGTCATTATATTTTAATTGTTTAAATATAATTCAAAAATGTTTTTACATCTAAAATAATTGTAAAGCAAATATAAAAAAAAAAATTTAAATAGTTTTTAAGTAATTCTTATGTGTCCCTATTTCAGTAAATATTTCCATGCGTCAATTTACTTTGTAATTTTTATAATATGATTTTTTCAATTCACTCTTTCAAAATATTAAAAGTTAGCCAAAACTTTTTAAAAAGTGTCAAAATGTTGTACCGTATAATATACTGTATATGATATTAATATATATAATATATAATGTACTAATTATAATTACAATTTACAATTGTACTATACAAACGTAATGATGTGCACATCAGATTTATTAAACTAATCAAACTTTTCCAAATGAAAACGAATCTAATTAAAAAAATATAACTACCGTAAGATTATAAATTATAACCTTTAATAATACATTGAAAAACATGACACTATTCAAAATATATAGTTTTAATATAATCGATACGTAAATATTTGCATACTTATGAAATATTTCACACTAAAACATACGTACTAACATAAAATAACTAGATGTATTTAATTTTGTTGAGTTTGCACTTATCATCAAGTTTATATGGAAAAGGTAAAATTAAAAAACAGTATATTAATTAATAGATGTAGAATGGCCAGATGGAACGTATACCTTACTAATGCCGAAAAGTGGATGCCCTGGAGGTATCACTAATTGGAAAGTTGGTAGGCTTATATACCTTTTTTTATAAATATTAATGTAAGGATATCGTATACACCGGACGAATTTGGGGAACTCTCAAGCTCCAAATTCAAATTTCAAAAATAAAATTGGAACTAAATCAATTAAATTATCTTTTTGTACAAAATCAAAATTAGTCATCAACTATAAAAGTAGAGGAAATATTTGGCCATCAGGTAATTTTATCAATTATTTAATTTCCTACGTGTTCATGGTGATCACAGTCAAATCTACTATACTCGAGGTCAAAAAAATCGCAAACGATGAGTAATTCGATATTCCCTAGCCACCCTTCCACAGTTCAGGAATTAAATTTAAATTGCTACACAAAATAGTTTCAATATTCAAAATTTTAATTTAAAATTTCGGGGAAATGAAGTTTTACAAAAATGTTGTCGATTTTTGCCAAAGGGCCTCGGGTACGGTAAGTATATCTAGAATGGTGATAGTGACTGGAGATACTACCTAGTTAAACAAAAACGTCAATTCTATTTATTTCCATTAACATTAGGTGCATATTGTATATTTGAACATTCTAAATGCCCCAAAAGCTTCTCGCAAAGTGACGTAAAATTTGATGATCCAAATTGGATATTTATAAATGGAAATTCGAAAGCTGGTAAATTTTGACTGACCCTGATTTGGTAAATGCCAAATCCACTTATTTATTATCTTAGGATTTCTACCCAGTGGAGAATACAATCAAAATACAGTATATTCTTTTTGTTGTCGTAAGGATACATTGCGAAAATTGTACAAAATGATCTTACCAATAGAAAAACCATTCTATCTAATAAAACAGGGAAATAATGAATGTCCAAATGTTAAAGACATGTCTAAACAAGTTGAGTCAATTACATGGGCTACAAGTGTTTATTTAAATACATTTTACATTAGAGGAAACGTTACACCAGCTATAACAAAGTGGCAGAAAGATGGTCCATTTTTTGTAAAATTATCATTTTGTTATTACAAAAAATTAAAGTACGAAATTTTGCAAAGTAAATAATTTAATATATACATATTGTAACAAACAATAAACTATTATATATACTATATTTAGAAAATAAAGAAAGATCGAATCGATTAGTCGTTATAATAATATTTATGATATTATCAATTTTAATCATGATAACCTTGGTTGGTTTTTTTCTCTATAAATATGGTGACAAAAAAAAATGGTTCCCTTTTTTAAAATCAAATGATAAAACGCTTCCGGATCCGAGACACTCTACAGGAACCGATTATATTCCAGAGAAACAAATTTATTTCATTTCTAATCATCAACAAGTACCAAACAATGGAAACGCACATACTTACGATCAAAACAATTATTATGTACCTAATGATCAATATACGGAAGCAGTCGGTAATGAAGAATTTTATAAAGCGGATGATTTTTCACGACCATACCATTAATATCATGTTTGCATATATAGTAAATGTTACATTTGCGTTTTTTCTTGGTTTTTGACAAATTTAAACAGAATTATAATGTACCTTTTGCTAATCATGATAAATATGAAAATAATGGCCCCTTATTTTCATAAATCCAATCATATACACTACAGCCGAGCACAGTAAGGCTATTCCATTATTGACTTTTTTTAAAATGTAAAAAAGACACGAGTAGATAATACCCATTTAATTTACTGTAGAATGATGTAAATATTTTTCATTTTGGTTGGAAAAAATTCCGCTTCTTTACCTTTTCCGTTTCCTTAACATTTGTTATCTAAATTTTATTCCATTTTTCCTAATATTCAGATATGTCATAGATAAAATGACACTAATTATACTGATTAAAAAAATAACAAAAATATATTATTCTACACTGTTGTTAAAACATTGTAGAATTTTGACACAGTCACGGGTAGATTTGTCTGATTTTTTTATAGTTTTTGATTGTTTATTTCAATAACTATGAGTAATAAAATTTTAACAATTCCACATTTTTTCTGGGGTGAAAGTAAAATACATTTCAATCTCAGAAATGAGTCCTTCATTGTTAAAAACGCCATCTATCCTTTTTTAAAATTCTATTAGTCCTAGAATTAAAAAAATATACAATTAAATAACAATCTGATCAAGATTTTAAAATCATCAACATTATGATAATTTTCAATTTCAAAAACTTATATCTTCACGGCCAAAACCCTGAATTCCGCTTTTTTTTATAAAAATTAAAATACCCAAATTTTATACAAAATAAAATAAAATTTTCTGGGAGTTCTTAAAATCATACAGTAAAGTACAAACTTACTGTATAATCCTAATTGACAACCTCATAAAATTTCATTTTCACAATCAAAACCTCAGATTAATTTTTTTTAAAAAATGAAATTAAAAAAGTTTGGAACCACTCTTTTAAAAGGATTGATAATAATGAATATAAGCATTTTTAAGTTAAATATTCTTATGGACATCTGAATTTATTTTTTTGGTAGAATTAAAAAAGTCTTCCTTTGGCAGAGCTAGGTGCTGTTTGTACGTAGTAGATAAAAGTCAACCTAGTAAATAATAAAATACAAACTTTAACTAAAAAGATGCGGTAGCTTTTTTCCATCAAAATGTAAGATATTTATGTCAATCCACAGCAAATTAAACCAAGTTCATTTTCTGTCTTTTTTATCTTTCAAAATATACAAAATAGAGTAACCCTACTCTACAACATTTTGGACGCTCTAGACCAGTGATGGGAAAAATAACACACGCGTGTCACTGGTGACACGCACAGAAATTCTGTCTGACAAGCTGGTAAAAAGCTTATTTGAAATTTTCAATATGGTGTAGAAAAATTAATTCAAAAGTGTGTAATAATAGAAAAGTATACATACCTAAAATTATTTATCATTTAAAAATGACACGCAAGTTGCGTGACGCAACCAAAAAAATAAACAGCAAAAAAATTTTGACATACCAACTGAAAAGTCTTGCCATCACTGATAAAAATACTACTGGTATATTTAAACTAAATTTTCCAAGAAAATCAAAAAAATTCGTTAAAAATGTAATAAAATTAAAATCAATAAATTACCATGTAAAATTGAGATAAATAGAAAAAGTATTAACATTGATTTGTATATTTCAAATTGAATATATCTTTTCTGAAACGATATTATAAATATTGTGAAATGCATTTCATGTTACTAATCTTATGTATCAGCTTTTTATTAATTTGCAGTATTAAAACTGAAGATGTAATTATTTAAATATTGATAATAAATTATAATTATAATTTACTAACTTGACTGTTATGTATTTCGTACAAACAACTAAAAACTCTACTGAGGGGCGATTTTTTACTGAATTATAAACCAGGGTGGAAAACACTATGATGGTACCGGGCCGGTGATAGATTTAAATAATTTAGCGGGCAGACACATTAAAAATTTACTACCCACTGTTAGTATTTAGTAAAATGACTGGATTAAAAAAATAAAAATGGAATAAAAATAAAATCTAAATATAAAAAAATTTAAAAAAAAATGTGTGGGTCGGATGAAATGAGTTCGCTGACCGTAGGTTGGACAATGGCTACCCTCATTATAGACAATAATTGTTCAATCTTAAAAGCAATCGAATCCTAACTTATATAAAAGGCAACGCGATTTTTGTTTGTGTGTGTGTGTCTGTGTGTCTTACTTTATTGAAATAACTACCACTCTTAGAGTGTTTTAAAGATAACATTTCAATTACAGTTTTTTCCCCGCGTATAATAAGATAAATTTCAAACTCCCAATTTCACATCTTAAGGGTCAAAAACCCCTGTTGTCCCTCTTTTTGAAAATTAAACGAGTTGGAAAATTTAAAAAAATATACACGCTGATGCGAATTTTAAAATCATAAACATTACCATAAATTTAAATTTAAAAAAATTATACCTTCATGGCCAAAACCCAAATTCCCTTTTGTTTTTTGAAAACAGCCCTAGAATTTCAAAAAATTTACAGGTTGTAGAGTTGTATCATGTTAACACACATAAAAAATTTCAATACGATAAGTGACGACTTCACGGTCAAAAAAGCATTTTAGTATTCATATATTTTTTTTTCGAAATATTTTATTAAAACCAAAAATGTGAAATAATTGACGGTCCAAAAATTAGAAAAAAAGGATTATTCTGATAGAGCTTATTCCAGTTGATATAAATACAAAATTTCAACCCCAGAAATATACGCTTTCCTCGGTGAAAAATAATTTTTAATATATTATCAACCAATATTTTTCAAATATTTCGATTAAAATTAAAAATTGAAAATGTAAATATTGATCCTACAATTTTAAAAAAATGTGGATTGTACATCTACACATTTCCAGTCAAGACATATAAGTGAAAATCTATATAATTCATTCCTTCGGAATTTTTTTCGAATTATAATTACAACCTTAAAAATCGTCATAAATATCATGAAAAAAATAATAATTACAAACCAAAAAGCTACTTAAACTTGGTACAAATTTAAATTTTCTTTTAATTATCTTACAAACTGTAATTATTTATGTTAATTAGTTACCGAAATCAGGGATTCAAATTTTCTTTCAGCGCTACCACTACAGTTTACTGCAAGAGTTAAAAATAAATATTTTTTTATCATCTAAATTTTAAGGGTTCTCATTATTTTTAATTATAAAAAATTGTATCAGCTCTAAATTTTAGTTTAAATTTTGTCAATTTTTTGGTGAAATTGTTGTATAATGGGGGCCTAAAAATTTTAATAGTAAAAAATAAAAAAAACAACTATTCCTTATTTTTTCAAAAGATCCCATATCTCAAAACCGGGTTGAGAATTATAGATTTATACTTTAATTAAAAAAAATATAGATTGAAAATGTAAGATGTAGATGTGAATGTCCATATAACGATTGGAAAGAAACTTCATCTAATACAAGTTACGTTATAAAAAAAACAATTAAAGACCCAATTAATTGGTAAGTATTTTTGTTAAAATTTTTTATTATCAATGATGTCTTGGCCCGACTATATACAAAAATATTTTTATACCTAGCAGAAAATATATATTTTCAAATACAATTTAATTTCAGTTTTTCATTTGACTTAACAATTTGTAGAAAAATTTTTATTTACATGTTAGCATGTCTGCAGCGTGAAATAGGTAATCTATAATACGTGTATACTTTTATAAATTTTTTTATTTTACATTTTTATTTAATTTATTAGCAATTGTCTTTTAATAATACAACCAAAAGATGCTACATTTTGCAACAACTGTGAATGTGAATGGATTAAAAGAAATTCTTATATCATTCAAGTAAAATTTTAATAATACTGTATGAAATGTTTCTAGCTATCAATTACAACATTTCTCTTTGCCTTTTTTGCAATACTAATATTTTCTTTACTGGATTTCTTATTTCAAAATAAATTGAACTATTTAATGAAACAACAATCAAAATTGGTTAGTAAATTGATAACTATAAATTTAATAAATAAAACTTAGTCGCAATCACAAAAATACACTTATAATAAATTTTCTAAACAATTCCTTTACGCCTTATGGAGAAAATTAAAATTATCATTTTTTTTGTGGCGTTCAAATGTTATAAAACGTAGACAACACGTTTTCAAAGAATGTAGAATTCTTAGATAAATATTGCAGTTTTAATGAGGCCAATTACAATATATCAATAGTGTTACCATTATAAAAACGAACGCTAAGAATTTATTACTTCTATTAATATATATTCTATAATAAATATTATACAAATTGTACGTACAAATGTAATGTATAATTGTAAATTGTAATGTCCTAACCTACTTTTCAATTATGTTAAAAGGTTAGACATCCTATTTTGGCTATGAATTATTCAATATCTGTTACGATTGGCAGAGTATCAATTTGCTATTACATTTTATAGAATTTGGATGTATGAAACTTGTAAAATTTTCATTTTTTTACTTACTAGTGAATCTAGAACTGATGTACTGTATTTGATTTCTCAAATTATGAATTACAAGCAATATCCCACCTATTAAACAACAATTCACGTTGATCGAGCTTTCAAGACTTGATTTATCAAGAAACATCTGTTTTTCGTTCCAATTTTACTAATTTCCTTGTTTTTAAGTACTGTAAACAAAAATATAATTTAAAACTACAATGCCTTATTTAGGTAAAATTTATACATTTAATTTTAATTTTTTTAGGAAGAGATTGGAGGTCTTCTGGGTTGTTCTGGGTTAAAAATAATAGACAGGGGAAATGGGATAATTTCAAAATGTGTCGTTTTGAATTTCTATTAAGATTAAATGAAACCATTTCCCAAAGGTAAATTGTTTCGTTTAATATTTATTAGTTCATTTTTTAGACATTATCAACGCTTTTATGAGCAAAATGTAACTGAATGTTACAAGCATATCCAACCAAACGTTTATATACCACCGTCAAATTCAAGTCTGGTAAATTTTAAGTAAATAATGAATCTGTCGAAACGTTTTATTATAATGTAACCATATGACAGATTTTTGATACTGCAATAGAAATGATAGTGATAACTGTGGATTTAAATCAGGAAATTTTGATAAAAATTAATCAATTGGAGGAACAGTTCCTTGGAAGATGTTTTGATTTAATGGAACCTTTTAGTTGAATTAATGTTTTAATAATTAAGGTAATAAAATTTTAAAAAATCTGAAAAGAATATTTTACGATTGAGTATCAAATTTTCCAACATTTTCAAATTACGTGGGTTACCCACGTGAGACCCTACATAAAATGTCGCCATGGTGAACATATAGGACGCACCAGAAAAATTTTTCGAAAGCAATGCATACATGTAGTGCTACATATCCTTAATTACTTCTCCAATGCATTGTCAAACCTTTGTAATGGCCTGCATTTGATAGTTTAATGTAGACACGAAAGTTATGATATTGACAATATAATTTTTTAACGCTCAAAAATTTACTCTTTGGAAGAATTTTACTTGCAGTATACAAATACAAATAATTTCGTCAATTATTGAAAATTTGAAAGATGTATTTAGTAGTAATTTTAACTTGGCGTAAGTATAATAAAAACGAAAATTTGGAGTTTATCCTATTTACACAAACAATTATCTAGTATACAATTTTACAAAATATAAATACCTTACATTGACAAAAATCATGAAATGATTTAGATAATTTTCTTTTATGTATTAAAATGATTAAAATTAATAATACAAACAAAAAGAATTAAAATACACGTATGATAAAGATAAATTTAACGAGTTACACCTAATTAAGTATGCAAAAAATTAAAATAAAATAAACAATGATACTATATTTGATAATATTACCTGTTATTAAAATGAACAATTTGTGCTAATACAATGCAGTGACTGCATATTATAAACATATTCATGTTAATAAAGGTTAGCTATTCAATTTTTTATTTTGAATTTTAAAATAAAAGTATTAGCCAATAGCCAAGTAATATATAATCAAACGATGATGCCATATTTTATAATATTACCTGTTATTAAAATAAACATAAAATTGCGCCAATGCATAATATAGAACCTATTAATGTTAATAAAGGTTAATAATATTAACACTACATTATATTTTTTTATAAAATTTGGATTAAAATTGACAAAACTGATTGATAAATCTAGTTTAAAACATTTTCATACATTAAAAAGTTTAAATTTTTTTATTTAGATTAAATTATGTAGATATTCATTGATTGATGTATTTAAAAAATTGGATTTCTTTAAAGCCATGCAAAACGTTTCAAAATTTCGATATTCGTACGAAGTAAGTAATCTACTGATGTATATTTAATGTACAGTAAATATAAATAAATAAAATTTAGGTAATAATGAATTTGCTAAACAATTACTACAATGGATTATCAATTCAAACACAAAAATTTTTGTTTTCATTGATTGAATTGGCCGTACATTTTGGTAAATTAAAAAGTTGATCATAATAAAATTTGATATTTTAGTAATTGAAACTGGAACAAATGTCAATTTAGCGGATAGATTACTACTCCAAGCTTCAAAAACATTGTCTAGGAATAAAAGTAGCTATCTAAGTCGTTCCAAAGCATTTCATGATAATGGCAAGATTTTGTACATATTAACATTGAAACTTCAAAAATATCACCTAAAGCCCGTAATATACTTAATATTTTTAATTTTTTAAAAATGTATACATTTTAGATTGAAACGTCAGATAAAAACCATTTAAATAAACTACCATACGATATAATTGAAGTTATAATACAAAAATTGGAAAATATATCAGATATTGATAATTTTTTAATAGCTTGTGGTATAAACAATACCTTGCAATATCGAATGCATATTTTTGATAAACAATCGGTGAATTTAAAGGAAATGAAATCTGTGTATTCAATTGCAAATCTAATTTCTACTAGTGAAAAATCTAATGTTCCTGACAACATATGGAAGTATCTTATCAATACCCATTACCCTACCCATGAAATTGCAACAGTGCTACAAATGGAGTGTTTACCAAATCCGACATTTAAAGTTCTTTATTCAAAATTACAAAGGTAATAGGATTTTAAAGTTTCACCGTTTCTGTACGTTTTTGAGGTTTTGTAAGTTACGGCAAGGGTCGTTCCTTTTGATCGTCATAGGATTTGAACCAGGGACATATAGATTAAACAATATAAGTTGAACGGATTTTCCAGTAGATTCGGAAAGTGTTTAGGTTATTTCTCTATTACCACGGATTACAGAAAGAAAATTAATCTTATAATTTAAAATTTAATTTTCAATTATCCCACAATTTAAATTTTAATTTATCAAATTTGCCAATACGCCATAGGATGGCCATTCCTGGTTTAAATGATATATTCTATAAATATACCCTATATGTGCGTTTTAGTTGTATGTAACACTGACATTGTCAGTATTGATCATAAGGGCGCAATATGTTTGGAAAGCATTGCACACATGATATACTTTGATTTTTTTACAGTTATTTCAGATACATACATGTATTATTAGATTATGCATGTACTATAGGCATCTTTAAAAAAATTTTCGCGAAAAGTGGCGCCAAATTATTTACTCACCCAGCCCGACGATAAAAAAAGGTTTGGCGGCCTCTGCTATTTGTTTCATTTGAAATGAATGTTATTAATTTGTTTAGAATGTATGGAAATAAGAAAAATTTCATTGAATCTTTATCATTTTGTCGAAAATGCAGATTAATGTATTGGACGGTATTGCAAATTATGTTACATGTGTATATTTTTTTAGAACTCTAAACATCAAGCTTTAGTCAAAAACACACCATGTGATATTGTACCTATTCAACCTCATATTTTTATAACCATGTTTATGTAAACATTTTTAATTTATAATTATAAAATAAAAATTATAATTATACTTTTTATTTTTAACTTATTATACGATGATTCCCATTGTTCAAATTGAATATCATATACCAGTGGTCTAATGGCACTACACCATATATGACAAAAGTGTGGTTCTCTTATAATTTTTTGCGGCCCGCGATTGAAATTAAAAATTTCGAATAATTTAAATTTAATTAATGCAACATTAAAGCATTAAACCAGATCTTATTCAACTCTTAGAAAAAAGCAAAATCACTTATATAATATTAGTATGTGTGAATTGTGTTAATAATAAAGAATAATAATTTAATATTTTTTTTATAAATTCTGCCGAATATGAGAATTTACTGCATTCAAATACATTTGAGTAGTAAATGTATTGACTAATAACCTTAAAAAATTTTTAAACGAGTGAAAATAGGTATAAGGGTTTGTAATATTGATTTAAAAAATTGTTTACAAAAACGAACGAAATAAAATTGAAGAATATTTCTTGGTGCGGCCCGCTATCAAATTTATGTGCAGGATGGCCTGTTGCACAAAAAAGAGTGCCCACTCCTGCACTACACCGTTAATAACACTCAAAAAACGATTCATTTATGGTAAATTCTTTAACTTGGCCTATTTTGTAAAATTATGGTCATATAACCAAATAAGAAGGGGAGGGTAGTAGAAAAAATTAATTTGATGGAAAGTGGTGTGTTCATCAATTCAATTATAATTTTAATTGATATATTGTGTGGTTCTATAAAATTTTATAAAAATATTAGTACGTTTTACCAGGACTTAAACTAGAGTCTAATAAAATTATGATGAAGATGGTCATTTTTTGAAAGTTAGTATTGATCTGAACATTGTACAATGTTCATTATAAAAAAGATTATTCTACCGGCCTCTGAAAAAATTAAACAAAAATCTTGATGAAACTACTGTTTTTATAAAATATGCCTTGAAACGTAAAATTGGTAACTTATCGTCCAACGTCATGTTATATTTTTGATTTTTTCCTTAATAAATTTAATTTGTTTGACGTGAAATCGAAAACCTTTGTAATTATTGCTTGGCCTAGGACATGCCAAGTAAAGCTATTTAGTAATAATAAATAATAATAATACCGTTGATAAAAAAATTTCTGTTTAGCTTTATTTAATGAATTTTTTTCTTTCAAAATAGATTTCAAACTCAAAATGTTTCATGACAAAAAGTACCAATTCTTCGCTATTCGGTTGACCATACACTTGTATATTTATCGGCATACCAATTGAATTTGTCCACATTTGAGTTAACTGGTTAAAGCACCACGTTTTATTAGTTTCCTTTTCAATTTCCATATCTTTTAAATCTTGTTCACAAACATGGGTTATTGGAAGTGTACCAGCAACAAAATTAATAACATTAGCGTACACGACGGGCCAAATTGAAATTTCCTTATCAACGGTATTATTTGCTGATACAGAAGGCACAGAATACCCTGGGACAATAAATACATCAATATTGTCATCTTTAAATAATTCGATAACTTTTAGCCTTAACGCGGTCAAATCATTGAATAATTTCAACCAATTTTTATGAGATCCTACACCATTAATTTTATGAGATAAAGCTGTTTGATAAATGTTATTTTTAAAAATTAAAGCTATACGCACAATATACGGTAAAGATAGTAGTCAATTTAATTTGAGTAAATTTCCCATTAAATCATCGCCTTTGAATAGCCGAAGCAATGCTTCGCCGCCATCTGCAAGTATAGTTTTGGCAAAAAACTTTAACGAATCTTCTAAGCCAATAGGTTCCCACTCAACAATTGTGTGTACCTTCGATTTCAGCGTGTCTGTGGTAAGATGAACGGCCTGTCGCATGCAAGGTAAAACACTGAGATTTTTAGATCCCAAAAAATATCCAATTTTTAACTTTTTTTTATTGTTAAAGATACATTTACAAAAATATGAAGAGATCAAAGTAGGATCAAGTTTATACATTGTATCAGATAATAGTGATTTCACTATCAAAACCAACCCATCTACATCTCGAGCTAATGGACCGTTGACGGGAAGAATTAAATTAGCACCATATTCAAGTTCATACATGTCTGATGTGCTGACACGGTTCTGAGTTGGTTTAATACCGACTATACCACACATTGCAGCCGGAATTCTTAAGACCCTCTCATGTCTGATCCACTACCAATTATTAAACCTTCAAATAAAATTAAAGCTGCTTCTCCACCAGAAGAACCGCCGGAAGTATAATCCACACATAACAATATCATAATCATTTTTTAAAGGTTCATTGTCAAGCTAGTAGGTTAAATAAATCATTTTTCAGGTGAAAAACGCGTTTCTATTTTTCTAAAATTGCATAGAATAATGAAAAGTTGTTAATATTTTATTATACAATATCAAACTATTTTACTTCCATTATATTTTATTTTTTTTATTTTCTTTCTTCCTTTCAATTTGGAAATAAAATTGTTTCTGGAAATAAATAAAGCATGGTGGGACTGTGATACTCTACAACGAGTGTTAACAGTGTCAATATGACACGTTAATATTGTATTATTATAAATTATAGTGTATAATGATTAAATTTAATTAATTTATGATGTAATTACTTTTATGAAACTCTTTGAATCGATAACCTTGATTTTTAAATAACATTTTACTCTAAGTTTAACCAAATGTGTTGATAAACAAATCGAAAAACCGTGAGTTATTATAATTATTAGCATATATTAAATCTATCAAATAAAAAAATTAATAAACACAACCAAGTTATTAAACGAGGTTAAAAATTTATTTTAACATAACTTAAAACAATTTATATTTAATATTTTGAACAAAGTCTTCCAAATTGTTGTAAAGGAAAGAAACTTGGTTAGATAACAATAGCCTAAAAATATATTAAAAAACTATATTACATTTTCCTTGCACAATACATTTACACCTTACTTATATAATATGCTATGCAATATTTGTTTCTCTGTGTGTATGTGTTACTGTTTATTTCAATAGCTATCAGTCTTAGAATTTTATAAAGTTTACATTTCAATTACAGTTTTTACGTGACTGTTAGTAAAATAAATTTCAACCTCCCAAACTCACATCTTACTGATCAAAACCCCAAATTACCCTTTTTTTTTTGATGAAAACAGCCCTAGAATTTTAAAAAATTTACAGGTGTTACAGTTGTATCCTGTTAACACACACAAAAAATTTCAATCTGAATAAGCAACGCCTTCACGTTCAAAAAAGCATTTTAGTATTCATATATTTTTTTTCCGAATATTTTATTAAAACAAAAAATGTGAAATAAATAAATGTCCAAAAATTAAAAAAAAGAAGAGATTATTCTGATAGAGCTTATTCCAGTAGATATAAATACAAAAGTTTAACCCCCAGAAATCTACGCATTCCCGGTGAAAAATAATTTTTAATATATTATTAACCAAAATTTTTCACATATTTTAATTAAAATAAAAATTGATAATTTCAAAAAAAATGTGCAGTGAACGTTTACAAATTTCCAATAAATAGATAGGGGTGAAAATTTATATAATTCATTCCTTCATAATTTTTTTCATTGCTACGCAATTTTAAATCTCAAATTCTCATTTCCTAATAATTGATTGATAATAGTGAATAGTAGGATTCTAAGTTAGATTTTCAACGTGAATTTATTTTTTTGGTAGAATAAAATGTGCCTTCGACAGAGCTAGGTGTTGTTTGTACGTAGTACATAACAGTCAATCTAGTATAATATATAATGCAAAAGCGTTGCCATTAATAAAAGTACCAGGTTTCAGTTCTTCTGATAAAATTAAATTGTGTAATTAAATTTTCCAGTATATTTGCAATACTCACCAAAATCACATCAGTAAAATAAATAACATTTTTTAAAATATATTTTGTATAAAATTGCATATTTGAAATCTAAATTGATTAAATTAGATTGTATGAAATGTAAACCTAATTAAACTTACCAATTTAATAAAAAACGTTATAGAATCTTGAATAACATGAATAGTTTTTGGATTGGTAACAAATCGAATAACGTAATTTCTAATCAAATTTATAATATACTGTCCATTTTTTATCACTCTAAAATTTTAAAATTAGTGTAATTAATTGTAAATTTAAGCTAGCTGGTGTTTGTACAAAGTATCTAACATAAACATTTTCTTATGTATTTACATCAAGAGTCAGTAACCTTTTTCAGCTCGTAGGCCACTTTTTTATATCAAAAAATTATATGGGTCCCGTTTTTGAAAATTTACACATGGTAGATTTTAATTTTAACTTAAGAGAAACGTTTCTAGTATATGCAACAAAATAAAACCCGGGACGATCTGAAAATTCCGTATTAAAATGATTATAATGAGCCAATTATAGTAAAAAACATTTAAAACGGTGTTTAAATTTTGAAAAATTAAAAATAAATAATGTACACATTTATTTGAAGGTCCACCAAAATTATTCCGTTAACACTGATTGCCTACCCCTGATTTACAGGAATCATATAAAATGTTTAAAAAAAGGTTTAGGGTGATTTAAATCAATTTAAACCCTAATTATTTCGGTAGATACCGTTGAAAATTTATAAAATTTTATGATTATGATTTACCGAGTTCATTAACCTTCTAACCAAAATAGTGACATGATTCTCAAAAAATTGGAAAATGTTCCGTGTAGTACAATGTACATAAAAAATTTTGGGTAATTGAAAAACTTACAAATGAGAATACTTATTAGAATATCCGTAAATGATGTTTAATTTTTCTTGGGAAATAAATACGTTGCAGTATCCGTAAATAATTTCTAAATAAATTAATCAAAAATAATTAATAAATTAATAAAAAAATAAAAATTACTGGAAACGATTCCATTTGTATACGCGTTTAATATGTAGAATATAATTGCAAGGAATGCCAAGTAATAAACGATTAATAAAATTGATCTTATTAGGGACATGGTAAACCAAAAAATATAAAATGGTGAGCTTTTCCCATTTTTAGCCATATTGCATAAAATGTATAAATACAAGTAAGGCAAATATGAATAAACTATAATAAAACGTAATCTTTATCGATCAGATTGTTATAGCTTTCAGTCAAAATTTTGCTGATTTTTTGTTCCGATATACTTAAAATAAGTTTAATATTGAGTTGTTATGTGTCTATTTCAGGTACGTGTCTATTATTCATTGGTAGTGCATTTTTTAATAAATGTAGCAACTTCAATGTTAATTATTCGCTTAAATCACGTTTAACATCTACTACATACATAAAATGTATACATTTTATGATATAATTGTATAGTATACTCTATTACAAACTGTAATTTACAGTGTATTTTCAAATCATTATTTCCTAGTACATATATATTATATGTATACTAGGTTGACTGTTATGTACTACGTACAAACTATGGAGTATTGATTATTTGAAAATTTGAAAAACTGGTTATCGAATAATTCCGGTTAGTTGAGCAACAGATATCCGATTAATCGGAATCTAAAATTTTTAACATAAAATTCAATCATAATTAAAAGAGAATTCCATCTTGTTTGTACATCCAAAATTAATTTCAATTCTTTTTAATGTGTCAAATAACATACCTTTGTAGACAGTAATTTTTTACATATGATTTGCGAAATAATTTTTTTTTTTGTTAACATTTGTATAAAAAATTTTTTAAATTTTATTAGACAGAATGTGTGTATAATATTAAAAATAAAGTAAAAACAGTCCAATTTTATTAGACAAAATGTGTGTATAATATTAAAAATAAAGTAAAAACAGTCAAATCCTAAAAATTGTCATAAATAGCATAAACTCCAGAAAAAATAATATTTATATTTTCAATTTTTATTTTAATCTAAATATTTGAAAAATATTGGTTGATAATATATTACAAATTATTTT